>OZ024834.1:6050759-6213372 GCA_964016985.1 Anodontia alba
GAAAGGTAGTCGGAAAAGGAGCACCGCTACAGGGTTCATGAATATTTAAGAGGTCCGCCCTTCTTGATTCGGATATGTTCGGTCTCCGAGGAGCTCTTTTACAGGTTGAAGAGCACCGTTAGGGGTATATCTTGTCTTTTACTATAAAACAGCACTTCAGAGGAGCTCTTTTACAGGAGGATAAGCACCAGCAGGGTTACATCTTGAATTTTATTATCAAACAGCACTTCAGAGGAGCTCTTTTAGAGGTTGAAGAGCATCAGTAGGGTACATCTTTACTATATAATAGCACTTCAGGGAAGCTTTTACAGGTTGAAGAGCACAAGTAGGGGTAGTAGCATCTTCTATACGACAAGGAGCACCAGTAGGAGTATATCTACCCTCTTGTGTGTGTAAATACTGCAAAGGAGCTCTTCTACAAGAAAAGGAGCACCAGTGGGAGTAAACCTACCCTGTTGTGATTGTTAATATAGCAGAGGAGCTCTTCTGCAAGACAAGGAGCACCAGTAGGAGTATATCTACCCTGTTGGGTGTGGTAATAATGCAGAGGAGCTCTTCTACAGTACATTGAGTACCAGTAGTCTGTTGTGTGTATAAATACTGCGAGGAGCTCTTCTACACGACAGGGAGCGTCAGCAGGAGTATATCTACCCTGTTATATACAAGACAAGGAGCACCAGTAGTATATCTATCTTGTTGTGTCTGTTAATACTGCAGAGGAGCTCTTCTACACGACAAGGAGCACCAGTGGGAGTATACCTACCCTGTTGTGTGTGGTAATAAAACAGATGAACTCTTCTACAAGACAAGGAGCACAAGTAGGAGTATATCTACCCTGTTGGGTGTGTTAATACTGCAGAGGAGCTCTTCTACACGACAAGGAGCACCAGTAGGAGTATACCGACCCTGTTGTGTGCGTTAATAAAGCAGAGGAACACTTCTACAAGACAAGGAGCACCAGTAGGAGTATATCTACCCTGTTGGGCGTGGTAATACTGCAGAGGAGCTCTTCTACACGACAAGGAGCACCAGTAGGAGTATACCTACCTTGTTGTGTGAGTAGATACTGCAGAGGAGCACTTCTATACGACAAGGAGCACCTGTAGGAGTATATCTACTCTGTTGTGTGTGTTAATACTGCAGAGGAGCTCTTCTACAAGACAAGGAGCACCAGTAGGAGTATATCTACCCTGTTGTGTGTGTTAATACTGCACACGAGCCCTTCTACAAGACAAGGAGTACCAGTAGGAGGATAACGACCCTGTTGTGTGAGTTAATATTGCAGAGGAGCCCTTCTACAAAACAAGGAGCACCAGTGGGAGTATACTTACCCTGTTGTGTGTAGTAATACTGCAGAGGAGCTCTTCTACAAGACAAGGAGCACCAGTGGGAGTATATCTACCCTGTTGGGTGTGTTAATACTGCAGAGGAGCTCTTCTACAAGACAAGGAGCACCAGTGGGAGTATATCTACCCTGTTGGGTGTGTTAATACTGCAGAGGAGCTCTTCTACAAGACAAGGAGCACCAGTGGGAGTATATCTACCCTGTTGTGTGTGTTAATACTGCAGAGGAGCTCTTCTACAAGACAAGGAGCACCAGTGGGAGTATATCTACCCTGTTGGGTGTGTTAATACTGCAGAGGAGCTCTTCTACAAGACAAGGAGCACCAGTGGGAGAATATCTACCCTGTCGTGTGTGTTAATACTGCATAGGAGCTCTTCTACAAAACAAGGAGCACCAGTGGGAGTATACCTACCCTGTTGTGTGTGGTAATACTGCAACGGAGCTCTTCTACAAGACAAGGAGCACCAGTGGGAGTATATCTACCCTGTTGTGTGTGGTAATACTGCAGAGGAGCTCTTCAACAAGACAAGGAGCACCAGTAGGGGTATACCTATCCTGTTGTGTGTGTTAATACTGCAGAGGAGATCTTCTACAAGACAAGGAGCACCAACAGGAGTATACCTACCCTGTTGTGTGTGTAAATACCGCAGAGGAGCTATTCTACAAGACAAGGAACATCAGTACTGTATACCTACACTGTTGTGTGTGTTAATACTGCAGAGGAGCACTTCTACAAGACAAGGAGCACCAGTAGGGGTATACATACACTGTTGTGTGTGTTAATACTGCAGAGGACCTCTTCTACAAGACAAGGAGCACCAGTAGGAGAATATCTACCCTGCTGTGTGGTAATACTGCAGAGGAGCTCTTCTACAAGACAAGGAGCACCAGTAGGAGTATATCTATCCTGTTGTGTGTGGTTATACTGCAGAGGAGCACGTCTACAAGACAACGAGCACCAGTGGGAGAATATCTACCCTGTTGTGTGTGGTAATACTGCAGAGGAGCTCTTCTACAAGACAAGGAGCACCAGTAGGAGTATATCTATCCTGTTGTGTGTGGTTATACTGCAGATGAGCTCTTTTACAAGACAAGGAGCACCAGTGGGAGTATATCTACCCTGTTGTGTGTGTCAGTACTGCAGAGGAGCTCTTCTACAAGACAAGGAGCACCAGTAGGGGTATACCTACCCTGTTGTGTGTGTAAATACTGCAGAGGAGCTCTTGTACAAGACAAGGAGCACCAGTAGGAGTATACCTATATCTACCCTGTTGCGTGTGGAAATACTGCAGACGAGCTCTTCTACAAGAAAAGGAGCACCAGTAGGAGTATATCTACCATGTTGTGTGCGTAAATACTGCAGAGGAGGTATTCTACAAGACAAGGAGCAGTACTGGAAGTATATCTACCCTGTTGTGTGTGTCAGTACCGCAGAGGAGCGCTTCTACAAGACAAGGAGCAAGAGTAGGGGTATACATACCCTATTGTGTGTGTTAATACTGCAGAGGTGCTCTTCTACTAGACAAGGAGCACCAGCAAGAGTATACCTACCCTGTTGTGTGTGTAAATACTGCAGAGGAGCTCTTCTACAAGACAAGGAGCACCAATAGGGGTATACCAACCCTGTTGTGTGTGTTAATACTGCAGAGGAGCTCTTCTACAAGGCAAGGAGCACCAGAAGAAGAATACCTACCCTGCTGTGTGGTAATACTGCAAAGGAGCTCTTCTACAAGACAAGGAGAAATAATGGGAGTATATCTACCCTGTTGTGTGTGGTTATACTGCAGAGGAGCTCTTCTACAAGACAACGAGAACCAGTGGGTGTATATCTACCCTGTTGTGTGTGGGTATACTGCAGAGGAGTTCTTCTACAAGACAAGGAGCACAAGTAGGAGTATATCTACCCTGTTGTGTGTGGTAATACAGCAGAGGAGCTCTTCTACAAGACAAGGAGCAACAGTAGCAGTATACCTACCCTGTTGTGTGTGGTTATACTGCAGAGGAGACCATCTACCAGAAAAGGACCACCAGTAGGAGTATATCTACGCTGTTGTGTATGGTATTACTGCAGAGGAGCTCTTCTACAAGACAAGCAGCACCAGTAGGAGTATATCTACCCTGTTGTGTGTGGTAATAGTGCAGATGCGCTCTTCTACAAGACAAGGAGCACCAGTGCGAGTATATCTACCCTGTTGTGTATGTCAGTACTGCAGAGGAGCTATTCTACACGACAAGGAGCACCAGTGGGAGTACACCTACCCTGTTTTGTGTGTTAATACAGCAGAGGAGCTCTTCTACAAGACAAGGAGCACCAGTAGGAGTATATCCACCCTGTTGTGTTTGTTAATACTGCAGAGGGGCTCTTCTACAAGAAAAGGAGCACCAGTAGGGGTATACCTACCATGTTGTGTGTGTTAATACTGCAGAGGAGCTCTTCTACAAGACAAGGAGCACCAGTAGGAGTATATCTACCCTCTTGTATGTGGTAATACTCAGAGGAGCTCGTCTACAAGCAAAGGAGCACCAGTAGGAGTTTACCTACCTGTTGTGTGTGTTATTACTACAGAGGAGCTCTTCTACAAGCCAAGCAGCACCAGTATGGGTATACCTACCCTGTTGTGTGTGTTAATACTGCAGAGGAGCCTTTCTACAAGACAAGGAGCACCAGTAGGAGTATACCTTTATCTACCCTGTTGCGTGTGGAAATACTGCAGACGAGCTCTTCTACAAGAAAAGGAGCACCAGTAGGGGTATACCTACCCTGTTGTGTGCGTAAATACTGCAGAGGAGCTATTCTACAAGACAAGGAGCACCAGTAGGGGTATACCTACCCTGTTGTGTGTGTTAATACTGCAGAGGAGCTCATCTACAAGACAAGGAGCACCAGAAGGAGAATATCTACCCTGCTGTTTGATAATACTGCAGAGGAGCTCTTCTACAAGACAAGGAGAAACAGTGGGAATATATCTACCCTGTTGTGTGTGGTAATACTGCAGAGGAGCTCTTCTACAAGACATCGAGCACCAGAGGGAGTATTTCTACTCTGTTGTGTGTAGTAATACTGCAGAGGAGTTCTTCTACAAGACAAGGAGCACAAGTAGGAGTATATCTACCCTGTTGTGTGTGGTAATGCAGCAGAGGAGCTCTTCTACAAGACAAGGAGCACCAGTAGGTGTATACCTACCCTGTTGTGTGTGGTTATACTGCAGAGGAGATCATCTACAAGACAAGGACCACCAGTAGGAGTATATCTACGCTGTTGTGTATGGTTATACTGCAGGGGAGCTCTTCTACAAGACAAGGAGCACCAGTAGGAGTATACCTACCCTGTTGTGTGTGGTAATACTGCAGATGCGCTCTTCTACAAGACAAGGAGCACCAGTGCGAGTATATCTACCCTGTTGTGTATGTCAGTTCTGCAGAGGAGCTCTTCTACACGACAAGGAGCACCAGTGGGAGTACACTACCCTGTTGTGTGTGTAAATACAGCAAAGGAGCTATTCTACAAGACAAGGAGCACCAGTAGGAGTATATCTACCCTGTTGTGTGTGTTAATATTGCAGAGGGGCTCTTCTACAAGACAAGGAGCACAAGTAGGGGATACCTACCATGTTGTGTGTGTTAATTCTGCAGAGGAGCTCTTCTACAAGACAAGGAGCACCAGTAGGAGTATATCTACCCTCTTGTATGTGGTAATACTACAGAAGAGCTCTTCTACAAGCCAAGGAGCACTAGTAGGGGTATACCTACCCTGTTGTGTTTGTTAGTACTGCAGAGGAGCCTTTCTACAAGACAATGAGCACCAGTAGGAGTATATCTACCCTGTTGTGTGTGGTAATACTGCAGAGGAGCTCTTCTACAAGACAAGGAGCACTAGTAGGAGTATACCTACCCTGTTGTGTGTTTAAATGCTGCAGAGGAGCTATTCTTCAAGACAAGGAGCACCAGTAGGGGTATACCTACCCTGTTGTGTGTGTTAATACTACAGAGGAGCTCTTCTACAAGACAAGGAGCACCAGAAGGAGAATATCTACCCTGCTGTGTGGTAATACTGCAGAGGAGCTCTTGTACAAGACAAGGAGAAACAGTGGGAGTATATCTACCCTGTTGGGTGTGGTAATACTGCAGAGGAGCTCTTCTACAAGACAACGAGCACCAGTGGCAGTATATCTGCCCTGTTGTGTGTGGTAATACTGCAGAGGAGTTCTTCTACAAAACAAGGAGCACAAGTAGGAGTATATCTACCTTGTTGTGTGTGGTAATACTGCAGAGGAGCTCTTCTACAAGACAAGGAGCACCAGTAGGAGTATAACTACCCTATTGTGTGTGGTAATACTGCAGAGGAGATCTTCTACAAGACAATGACCACCAGTAGGAGTATATCTACCCTGTTGTGTGTTGTAATACTGCAGATGCGCTCTTCTACAAGACAAGGAGCACCAGTGCGAGTATATCTACCCTGTTGGGTATGTCAGTACTGCAGAGGAGCTATTCTACACGACAAGGAGCACCAGTGGGAGTACACCTACCCTGTTGTGTGTGCTAATACAGAAAAGGAGCTCTTCTACAAGACAAGGAGCACCAGTAGGAGTATATCTACCCTGTTGTGTGTGTTAATACTGCAGAGCGGCTCTTCTACAAGTCAAGGAGCACCAGTAGGGGTATACCTACTATGTTGTGTGTGAAAATATTGTAGAGGAGCTCTTCTACAAGACAAGGAGCACCAGTAGGAGTATATCTACCCTCTTGTATGTGGTAATACTCAGAAGAGCTCTTCTACAAGCCATGGAGCACCAGTAGGAGTATTCCTACCCTGTTGTGTGTGGTAATACTGCAGAGGAGCTCTTCTACAAGACTAGGAGCACCAGTAGGAGTATACCTACCCTGTTGTGTATGTTACCACTGCAGAGGAGCCTTTTTACAAGACAAGGAGCACCAGTAGTAGTATATCTACCCTGTTGTGTGTGGTAATACTGCAGAGGAGCTCTTCTACAAGACAGGGAGCACCAGTGGGGGTATACCTACCCTGTTGTGTGTGGTAATACTGCAGAGGAGCCTTTCTACAAGACAAGGAGCATCAGTAGGAGTATATCTATCCTGTTGTGTGTGGTAATACTGCAGAGGAGCTCTTCTACAAGACAAGGAGCACCAGTAGGGGTATACCTATCCTGTTGCGTGTGTTAATACTGCAGAGGAGCTCTTCTACAAGACAAGGAGCACCAGTGGGAGTATATCTACCCTGTTGTGTGTGTAAATATTGTAAAGGAGCTCTTCTAGAAGACAAGGAGCACCAGTGGGAGTATACCTACCCTGTTGTGTGTGGTAATACTGCAGAGGAGCCTTTTTACAAGACAAGGAGCACCAGTAGTAGTATATCTACCCTGTTGTGTGTGGTAATACTGCAGAGGAGCTCTTCTACAAGACAGGGAGCACCAGTGGGGGTATACCTACCCTGTTGTGTGTGGTAATACTGCAGAGGAGCCTTTCTACAAGACAAGGAGCATCAGTAGGAGTATATCTATCCTGTTGTGTGTGGTAATACTGCAGAGGAGCTCTTCTACAAGACAAGGAGCACCAGTAGGGGTATACCTATCCTGTTGCGTGTGTTAATACTGCAGAGGAGCTCATCTACAAGACAAGGAGCACCAGTGGGAGTATATCTACCCTGTTGTGTGTGTAAATATTGTAAAGGAGCTCTTCTAGAAGACAAGGAGCACCAGTGGGAGTATACCTACCCTGTTGTGTGTGGTTATACCTCAGAGGAGCTCTTCTACAAGACAAGGAGCACCAGGAGGAGTATATTTACTCTGTTGTGTGTGTTAAGATTTCAGAGGAGCTCTTCTACACGACAGAGAGCACCAGTAGGAGTATATCTACCCTGTTGTGTGTGTCAATACTGCAAAGGAGCTCTTCTACAAGACAAGGAGCACCAATGGGAGTATATCTACCCGATTGTGTGTGTTATTACTGCTGAGTAGCTCTTCGACACGACAAGGAGAACCAATGGGAGTATACCTACCCTGTTTTGTGTGTTAATACAGCAGAGGAGCTCTTCTAGAAGACAAGGAGCACCAGTAGGAGTATATTTACCATGTTGGGTGTGGCAATACTGCAGAGGAGCTCTTCTACACGACAAGTAGCACCAGTAGGAGTATACCTACCCTGTTGTGTGTGTTAATGCTGCAGAGGAGCTCTTCTATACGACAAGGAGCACCAGTAGGAGTACGCCTACCCTGTTGTGTGTGTGTTAATATTGCAGAGGAGCTCTTCTACACAACAAGGAGCACCAGCTGGAGTATATCTACCCTGTTGTATGTGTTAATACAGAGAGGTGCTCTTCTATACGACACGAAACACCAGTAGGTGTATATCTACCCTGTTGTGTGTGTTAATACAGCAGAGGAGTTCTTCTATACGACAAGGAGCACCAGTAGGAGTATATCAACCTTGCTCTGTGTGTTAATACTGCGTAGGTCTACCTTACGATATGGGGCACCAGTAGGAGTATCTTGTTTGCTGCGTGTAGTAATACTACAGAGAAGGGCTTTAATTCGACAAGAAGCACATGTACGAGTATATCTTGTCTGCTGTATGTAGTAATATGGCAGAGGAGCTCTTCTATATAACAAGGAGCACCAGTACTATTATATCTACCTTGTCGAGTGTGATAATACTGTAGAGGATCCCTTCTATACTACAAGAAGCATCAGTATACAATAGTACCAGGGGAGCTCTTGTACAGGTTGAAGAGCATCCGTAGGGGTATATATTGCCTTTACTATATAATAGCACTTCAGGGTAGTTCTTCTACGGGTTGAAGAGCACCAGTATGGGTACATCTTGCCTTTACTGTAAAACAGCACTTCAGGGGAGTTCTTCTACGGGTTGAAGAGCACCAGTAGAGGTATATCTTGCCTTTTCTATAAATCAGCACTTCAGAGGAGCTCTTTTACAGGTTGAAGAGCATCTGTAGGGGTATTTCTTGTTTTAACTGTAAAACATAACTTCAGAGGAGCTCTGTTACAGGTTGAAGAGCAGCAGTATGGGTATATATAGTCGTAACTGTACAACACACTTCATAGGAACTCTGTTACAGGTTGAAAAGTAGCAGTAGGAGTATAGCTTGCCTTTACAATATAACAGCACCAGCGAAGGTCATGTACAAGTTAAAGAGCACCAGTATGGGTATATCTAGTCTTAACTGTAAAATACGCTTCGGAGGAGCTCTTGTACAATTTGAAGAGCACCATTAGGAGTATATCTTGCCTTTACAATACAACAGAACTTCAGAGGAGCTCATGTACAGGTTGAAGAAGATCAGTAGGGGTATATCTAGTCTTAATTGTAAAACAGCACTTCAGAGGAGCTCTTGTACAAGTTGAAGAGCACTAGTAGCAGTATTACTTGTCTTAACTGTAAAACAGCATTTCAGAGGAATTCTTGTAAAGGTTGGAGAGCACCAGTAAGGGTATATGTAGTCTTAACTGTACAACACACTTCAGAAGAACTCTGTTACAGGTTGAAAAGCACCAGTAGCGGTATTTCTTGCCTTAACTGTAAAACAGCACTTCAGAGGAACTCTTTTACAGGTTGAAGAGTACCAGTAGAGTACATTTTGTCTTTACTATAAAACAACACTTCAGAGGAGCTCTTTTACAGGTTGAGGAACACCAGTAAAAGAGCTCCTCTGAAGTGTTGTTTTATAGTAAAGGCAAAATGTACTCTACTGGTACTCTTCAACCTGTAAAAGAGCTCCTCTGAAGTGCTGTTTTATAGTAAAAGGCAAGATGAACCCTTACTGGTGCTCTTCAACGTGTAAAAGCGCTTCCCTGGAGTGCTATTATATAGTAAAGGCAAGATGTACCCATACTAGTGCTCTTCAAGCTGTGAAAGAGCTCCTCTGAAGTGCTGTTTTATAGTAAAGGCAAGATGTACCCCTACTGGTGCTCCTCAGCTTGTAAAACAGCTCCTCTAAATTGCTGTTTTATAGTAAAAGGCCAGATGTACCCCTACGGGTGCTCTTCAACCTGTAAAAGAGCTCCCCTGAAGTGCTATTATATAGCAAATCTGAGATGTACATCTACTAGTGCTCTTCAACCTGTAAAAGAGCTCCTCTGAAGTGCTGTTTTACAGTAAAGGCAAGATGTACCCCTACTGGTGCTCTTCAACCCGTAGAAGAACACGCCTGAAGTGCTGTTTTACAGTAAAGGCGATGTACCCCTACTGGTGCTCTTCAACCCGTAGAAGAACACCCCTGAAGTGCTGTTTTACAGTAAAGGCAGGATGTACCCCTACTGGTGCTCTTCAACCCGTAGAAGAACTCCCCTGAACTGCTGTTTTACAGTAAAGGCAAGATGTGCCCCTACTGGTGCTCTTCAACCCGTAGAAGAACTACCCTGAAGTGCTATTATATCGTAAAGGCAATATATTCCCCTACGGATGTTCTTAAACCTGTACAAAAGCTCCTTTGGTACTATTGTATACTGATGCTTCTTGAAGTATAGAAGGGCTCCTCTACAGTATTAACACACACAGCAGGGGAGATATACTCCCACTGGTGCTCCTTGTCTTGTAGAAGAGCTCCTCTGCTGTATTCACACAACAGGGTAGGAATACTCCCACTGGTGCTCTTTGTCGTGTAAAAGAGCTCCTCTGTTGTATTAACACACAAAAGGGTAGGTATACTCCTACTGGTGCTCCTTGTCGTGTAGAAGAGCTCCTCTGCAGTATTAACACACACAACAGGGTAGATATACACCCACTGATGCTCCTTGTCTTGTAGAAGAGCCCCTCTGCTGTATTTACACACACAACAGGGTAGGTATACTCCCACTGATGCTTCTTAACGTGTAGAAGAGCTCCTCTCCAGTATTAACACACACAGCAGGGGAGATATACTCCCACTGGTGCTCCTTGTCTTGAAGAAGAGCTCCTCTGCAGTACTGACACACAAAACAGGGTAGATATACTCCCAGTGGTGCTCCTTGACTTGTAGAAGAGCTCTTCTGCAGTATTAACACACAATAGGGAGGATATACTCCTACTGGTGCTCTTTGTCTTGTAGATGAGCTCCTCTGCATTATTTACACCCACAACAGGGTAGGTATACTCCTACTGGTGCTCCTTGCTTTTTAAAAGAGCTCCTCTGCAGAATTAACACACACAACAGGGTAGATATACACCTACAGGTGCTCCTTGTCCTGTAGAAGAGCTCCTCTGCAGTATTAACACACACAAAAGGGTAGGTATACTCCCACTGGTGCTTCTTGTCGTGTAGAAGACCTCCTCAGCAGTATAAACACACACAACAGGGTAGATATACTCCCACTGGTGCACCTTGTCTTGTACAAGAGCTCCTCTGCTGTATTTAGACACACAACAGGGTAGGTATACTCCCACTGGTGCTCCTTGTCGTGTAGAAGAGCTCCTCTGCAGTATTAAAACACACAATAGGGTAGATATACACCCACTGGTGCTCCTTGTCTTGTAGAAGAGCTCGTCTGCAGTACTGACACATACAACAGGGTAGATATACTCCCACTGGCGCTCCTTGACTTGTAGAAGAGCTCCTCTGCAGTATTAACACACACAACAGGGTAGGTATACACCTACTGGTGCCCCTTGTCTTGTAGAAGACCTCCTGTGCAGTATTAACACACACAACAGGGTAGGTATACTCCTACTGGTGCTCCTTTTCGTGTAGAAGAGCTCCTCTGCAGTATTAACACACACGACAGGGTATATATACTCCCACTGGTGCTCCTTGTCTTGTAGAAGAGCTCCTCTGCAGTACTGACACACACAACTGGGTAGATATACTCCCTACGGTGCTCCTTGACTTGTAGAAGAGCTCTTCTGCAGTATTAACACACAATAGGGTGGATATACTCCAACTGGTGCTCCTTGTCTTGTAGTAGAGCTCCTCTGCAGTATTTGCACACATAACAGGGTGGGTATACTCCTACTGGTGCTCCTTGTCGTGTAAAAGAGCTCCTCTGCAGTATTACCACACCTAACAGAGTAGATATACTCCTACTGGTGCTCCTTGTCTTGTTGAAGAGCTCCTCTGCAGTATTAACACACACAACAGGGTAGGTATACTCCCACTGGTGCTCCTTATCGTGCAGAAGAGATCCTGTGCAGTATTACCACACACAACAGGGTAGATATACTCCTTCTGGTGTTCCTTATTGTGTAGAAGAGCTCCTCTTCAATATTAACACACACAACAGGGTAGATATACTCCTACTGGTGCTCCTTGTCGTGTAGAAGAGCTCGTCTGAAGTATTAACAAACACAACAGGGAAGGTATACTCCCACTGGTGCTCCTTGTCGTGTAGAAGAGCTCCTCTGCGATATTAACACATACAACAGGGTAGATATACTCCTACTGGTGCTTGTCTTGTAGAAGAGCTCCTTTGCAGTATTTACACACACAACAGGGTAGGTATACTCCTACTGGTGCTCCTTGTCGTGTAGAAGAGCTCCTCGGAAGTATTAACACACACAACAGGGTAGGTAATCTCTACTGGTGCTCCTTGTCTTGTAGAAGAGCTCCTCTGCAGTATAAACACACACAACAGGGTAGATATACTCCCACTGGTGCTCCTTGTCTTGTAGAAGAGCTCTACTGCAGTAAAACCACTAACAACAGGGTGGATATAATCCTACTGATGCTCCTTGCCTTCTGGAAGAGCTCCTCTGCAGTATTTACACACACAACAGGGTAGGTATACCCCTACTGGTGCCCCTTGTCTTCTAGAAGAGCTCCTTTGTAATATTAACACACACAACAGGGTAGGTATACTCCCACTGGTGCTCCTTGTCGTGTAGAAGAGCTCCTCTGCAGTATTAACACACACGACAGGGTAGATATACTCCCACTGGTGCTCCTTGTCTTGTAGAAGAGCTCCTCTGCAGTACTGACACACATAACAGGGACGATATACTCCCAGTGGTGCTCCTTGACTTGTAGAAGAGCTCTTCTGCAGTATTAACACACAATAGGGTAGATATACTCCTACTGGTGCTTCTTGTCTTGTAATAAAGCTCTTCTGCAGTATTAACACACACAACACGGTAGATATACTCCTACTGGTGCTCCATGTCGTGTAAAAGAGCTCCTCTGCAGTATGACCACACCCAACAGGGTAGATATACTCCTACTGGTGCTCCTTGTCTTGTAGAAGAGCTCCATTGCAGTATTAACACACACAACAGGAAAGGTATACTCCCACTGGTGCTCTTGTCGTGAAGAAGAGCTCCTCTGCAGTATTACCACACACAACAGGGTAGATATACTCCCACTGGTGCTCCTTGTTGTGTAGAAGAGCTCCTCTGCAGTATCAACACACACAACAGGGTAGGCGTACTCCTACTGGTGCTCCTTGTTGTGTAGAAGAGCTTCTCTGCAATATTAACACACACAAGAGGGAAGGTATACTCCCACTGGTGCTCCTTGTCGTGTAGAAGAGCTCCTCTGCAGTATTACCACACACAACAGGGTAGATATACTCCTACTGGTACTCCTTGTTGCGTAGAAGAGCTCCTCTGCAGTATCAACACACACAACAGGATAGGCGTACTCCTACTAGTGCTCCTTGTCGTGTAGAAGAGCTCCTCTGCAATATTAACACACACAACAGGGTAGATATTCTCCTACTGGTGCTCCTTGTCTTGTAGAAGAGCTCCTCTGCAGTATTTACACACACAACAGGGTGCGTATACTCCTACTGGTACTCCTTGTCGTGTAGAAGAGTAGCTCTGAAGTATTAACACACACAACAGGGTACGTATACTCCTACTGGTGCTCCTTGTCTTGTAGAAGAGCTGCTCTGCAGTATTAACACACACAACAGGTTAGATATACTTCCACTGGTGCTCCTTGTCTTGTAGAAGAGCTCTTCTGCAGTAGTACCACACACAACAGGATGGATGTAATCCTACTGGTGCTCCTTGTCTTGTGGAAGAGCTCCTCTGCAGTATCTACACACGCAACAGGGTAGGTATACCCCTACTGTTGCTCCTTGTCTTGTAGAAGTGCTCCTCTGCAGTATTAACACACACAACAGGGTAGATATACTCCAACTGGTGCTCTCTGTCTTGTAGAAGAGCTCCACTGCAGTATTAACACACAGAACAGGGTAGGTATACTCCTACTGGTGCTCCTTGTTGTGTAGAAGAGCTCCTCTGCGATATTAACACACACAACAGGGTAGATATACTCCTACTGGTGCTCCTTGTCTTGTAGAAGAGCTCCTCTGCAGTATTTACACACACAATAGGGTAGGTATACTCCTACTGGTGCTCCTTGTCGTGTAGAAGAGCTCCTCTGAAGTATTAACACACACAACAGGGTAGGTAATCTCTACTGGTGCTCCTTGTCTTGTAGAAGAGCTCCTCTGCAGTATTTACACACATCACAGGGTAGGTATACACCTACCGGTGCCCCTTGTCTTGTAGAAGAGCTCCACTGCAGTATTAACACACAAAACAGGGTAGGTATACTCCCACTGGTGCTCCTTGCCGTGTAGAAGAGCTCCCTCTGCAGTATTAACACACACGACAGGGTAGATATACTCCCACTGGTGCTTCTTGTCTTGTAGAAGAGCTCCTCTGCAGTACTGACACACATAACAGGGTAGATATACTCCCAGTGGTGCACCTTGACTTGTAGAAGAGCTCTTCTGCAGTATTAACACACAATAGGGTGGATATACTCCTACTGGTGCTTCTTGTCTTGTAATAAAGCTCCTCTGCAGTATTTACACACACAACAGGGTAAGTATACTCCTAGTGGTGCTCCTTGTCGTGTAAAAGAGCTCCTCTGTAATATGACCACACCCAACAGGGTAGATATACCCCTACTTGTGCTCCTTGTCTTGTAGAAGAGCTCCTCTGCAGTATTTACACACACAACAGGGTAGGTATACTCCTACTGGTGCTCCTTGTCCTGTAGAAGAGCTCCTCTTGGAATTAAGTTCCTTAATTGAGTTTAGACAAACCACCATGCAGCGCTTATAGTCTGGTATAATTGACCTTTCGCGGGGGTTTCTGAGAGCCTTATCTCACATGTCTTTGTCGGTTTGGTGCGCGCCAAAGCAGCAGCTTTTTCCTTACGAATTTAAATTAATTGGTATTTATAGAGACGTTCTTTAATATATTAGTGTGTCAATGACATTGTCGTACTTATATTTATTGTGCTGTTTTTCCACGTTGTGTTTCCTCTTTATATGTGAAACAATGGGTGACAGTGACACTGAAGAAATGCCCCATAACAGCACAGATACGGAGAGCTTCAATTTTGACGAATGGGCAACGGGCCTAGGATTAAGCAGAAAAGTAACTCAAATACTGCGTCAAGAGGAACTAACTTCTAAGACAGCACTCAAACTTATAAAGCTGAAGGACTTGAAAGAGCTAGGTCTCCCTCTGGGATCCGTGAAAATCATAGAAAATGAAATTCACATTTGGAATAAAGGTCAGAACACTTCGGACAAATTAGGAAACAGTGAAAAGGACATGAATATTAACGCAGAGATACTGGCTGGGGCAGGTAAGACTCTTGATGTTCTTTTAAATGATCAGCTGCTCCTATCAGATAATCCTACATGTAAACCTGTGCTATTCGGACAAATGGACCCTCGCACGATCCTTACCTTAAAATCCCAGACTAACAAGGCTGTGCATATCACACAATTCCTTACTGAGAAATGTAAACGTAGACGACAGAGCAGACGTAAAGAATTTGTTCTTAAATCGGGGTCCGCTAATTCGGAAACTCTTGTGTTAAAGGCCGATGAGGAACATCCATATCTGGGATTTTTTTATAGAAGAATGGGGTGCGGCAAATATGCGCCTGTTAAATCATTTACTGGCTACACAAAAACTTAGCAGGAATGACATTGAGTTCTATTTGGCGTATACTACAAAAATCTTTGAATTCGCCGAGAAATATGAATGGAATAGTGTTTTGAACTATGACTATGCGTATCGTGAACTGCAAGCTGAGCACCAATTCTAGTGGGGAACCTTTTCACCTAACATGGAACTACAGTTACTTGTCCCAAAGCGCCCTCGTCAGGGTGCGAATATTGCCGCTCAGCCGTACTTACCATCTGAAGACTGCAAGCTATTTAAGGTTAGGGGTTCATGCCCTTTCGGAAGCTCATGTAAATATCGCCATATGAAAGCAAAAACACCTAATGAGCAGATGTCCGAGCCCAAAGGACCAAAAAACATGTAACGGGCCGCTCTACAGCATTAAATTACGAAGCTTGGGAGGAGGAGCTTCCACAGGACCACCAGCATCGTGAACTCTTACTCTCAGGAATAAAAAAATTGCTTTCACATCGTTGATCCCGACAACATAAAATAATTCGTTGAAATGGATAACAATAGGTCAGCTACTGATCAAAGTGTGCGCGCGCAGGTCGAGGACCAAATTTTAACTGAAATTGAAAATGGGCGGTATAGGATCGTGAGTGATAAGTCTCATATAGTGTCGGCGCTTGGCGCTATCCCAAAGAAAAATTCCCCTAAAATGCGTTTAATTCATGATGCTTCTAGACCCTGTGGATAATCCTTAAATGACTACGCCTCCACAAATCATTTTAAATATCAATCTCTCCAAGATGCGGTTGATTTAGTGACTCCGGATTGTTATTTCGCCAAAATTGACCTCGCTAATGCATATCGGTCTGTTAAATTACATCCTTCAAACTTCAAAGCTACTGGTTTAAAATGGCAATTCAAAGGTGAAAAAACGTTTACTTACTTGATTGACGAACGGCTTCCATTTGGAGCTGCTAAGTCCCCAGAGATTTTTAATCACATTACTCAGGCCGTCCGAGAAATCATGGCTCAGTCATATGATGAATGTTTGGAGACCTTAAATGAACTCCTGCGTCTCCTGAGAAAACTTGGATTTCACATTAATTACAGCAAAATAGAGGGTCCCACGTGTGAACTTGTTTTTCTTGGAATACTTCTAAACTCTGTAAATATGACCCTAACAATACCGGAGCCCAAACTGACTGAGATCGAAACTTCAATGAAGCGTTTTCTGGTATCCCGGAAAGTTTCAAAACGTGACATTCAAAGTTTAGTAGGCAAACTAAATTGGGTTACACAATGCATATACGGGGGCAGATTTCACCTACGGAGGTTAATTAACAAGTCTAACAAGCTTCGTAAACCTTGGCATAGGACACGTGACATGAAACTGGATCTACTTTGGTGGCTTAGTTTTATGCGTACTTTCAATGGCACTATGCCTATGGTGGACTGTAGACCGGCCACGCCGGTGTCGATCGATGCCTGTAAATTAGCTGGAGGGGCTTTCTATCACGGAGATTTCGTGCATACCCCTTGGACTAAAGAACTCTTATCTCTCCCTATAAACTATCTGGAAGTTTTGGCCTTGGAACCAGCTGTGGTTCGTTGGGCCCCCTTGTGGCGAAATAAAAAAGTTTATATTCACTGTGACAATGTAACAGCGTGCTCAATTATAAACAAAGGATCTTGTAAAAACTCTCAAGTCATGGATTCACTGCGGCGCGTTTTCTGGTATTCTGCAGTATTCAACTTCCGCCTTCGGGCAGTTTATTATAGAGGTGTGTCAAACCGCTTAGCCGACGGAGCCAGTAGACTCCACGAGCCGGGAGGATTACACCGGCTACTTCAGATCATGTCTAATACAGGTCATATCTAATTTCAGAGACTCGTGACTCCCTTGAACGCGAACTAGACAGAGACGTCGCTTTCTATACCAGCCAAGCTTTTTCTGACAAACTTACCTAATCCCTTACAAAATAACTTTCAGCTCGCTCATGCAATGAGAGGAATAAGACGTCATCTAGGCGATTTAGTTGTGCGGAAAAAGCCTGTGACCCCTGACATGCTGAAGCAGATTCTGCAGTATCTGGATATATCTTTATCTTTTGATGCAGCCATCTGGGCTGTTTGTTTGACTATGTTTTATGGATGTCTTCGCCGTAGTAATGTAATGATAAATTCAACAACCAACTTTGACCAGTCTAAACATTTACGCAGACGTGATATTTTATGTTTCCCATGGGGATGTTTATTTCACTTTCGTTGGAGTAAAGTGATTCAGTTCAAATCTAGAACATTTGACGTGCCATTGCCGCGTCTGGAAAATAATGTTTTATGTCCTGCCAGCGCTGTTTGCAACTACTTGCAGAGGTCAATGGGTGCCAGTTTAGATGGCCCCGCCTTCACCTTTCTATCAGGCAATCAAGTTAAAGTCCTCTCTCCTGAAAAATTTATCAAACGCATTCGCGAATGCTTGCGCTCAGTGGAGGGGGGACCTAATGAGATTGCTTGTCATTCCTTTAGATGTGGATCTCCGAGTTTTTGCAATGCGATTGGCGTTTCTAGTGAGTCCATAAAATTAATGGGCGATTGGAAGTCATCTTGCTACTCGGTGTATATTGACAACAATGTAAAAACACGCCTGGAAATAGTTGGCCGTATGCAGGAAAATGTATAATAAACTCTACACTACTTTCTACCTTTGGGTCATTGGATGGTTAATTTTCCACTTACAATTATTTACACTGCTCTTACAAACTTATGCAAGGAGTATGACTTTAGTGGTTTAAATATCACTTTATATTTGTCTATGTTTATGCAATCATATTATTATACTTATCTGTCAATTTATCTGTGTTTAGGTTTATGCAGTTATTACACATTTCGCAGTATATGTGTGTGCTTTTGTGGCAGGTTCATGAGCGGGTAAATGACGCGTAATATGACTATAAATTACTGACTTTGATATATGCTTTCTTCAATTATATGTATGCATGTATTTCATTGTTTGTGGGCGCGCTAATCTTTCTAGTATTGGAGTCGTTTAATTAGTTAGTAATAAAGCTCCCAGTTTCCCCCTATCCTGTCTTGGTGTTTTGTTTAAGTGGAATTAAGTTCCTTAATTGAGTTTAGACAAACCACCATGCAGCGCTTATAGTCTGGTATAGTTGACCTTTCGCGGGGGTTTCTAAGAGCCTTATCTCACATGTCTTTGTCGGTTTGGTGCGCGCCAAAGCAGCAGCTTTTTCCTTACGAATTTAAATTCCCACCAAAAATTGTTACCCTCCCTATTTTTTTTTTTTTTTTTTTTTTTTTTTTTTTGATCATAACAATGTGTACATGGTCAGAGTGTGAGGACGGTTAATTTTCCACTTACAATTATTTACACTGCTCTTACAAACTTATGCAAGGAGTATGACTTTAGTGGTTTAAATATCACTTTATATTTGTCTATGTTTATGCAATCATATTATTATACTTATCTGTCAATTTATCTGTGTTTAGGTTTATGCAGTTATTACACATTTCGCAGTATATGTGTGTGCTTTTGTGGCAGGTTCATGAGCGGGTAAATGACGCGCAATATGACTATAAATTACTGACTTTGATATATGCTTTCTTCAATTATATGTATGCATGTATTTCATTGTTTGTGGGCGCGCTAATCTGTCTAGTATTGGAGTCGTTTAATTAGTTAGTAATAAAGCTCCCAGTTTCCCACTATCCTGTCTTGGTGTTTTGTTTAATGCAGTATTAACACACACAAAAGGGTAGGTATACTCCCACTGGTGCTTCTTGTCGTGTAGAAGACCTCCTCTGCAGTATAAACACACACAACAGGGTAGATATACTCCCACTGGTGCTCCTTGTCTTGTACAAGAGCTCCTCTGCTGTATTTACACACACAACAAGGTAGGTATACTCCCACTGGTGCTCCTTGTCGTGTAGAAGAGCTCCTCTGCAGTATTAAACACACAATAGGGTAGATATACACCCACTGGTGCTCCTTGTCGTGTAGAAGAGCTCGTCTGCAGTACTGACACACACAACAGGGTAGATATACTCCCACTGGCGCTCCTGGACTTGTAGAAGAGCTCCTCTGCAGTATTAACAAACACAACAGGGTAGGTATACTCCTACTGGTGCTCCTTGTTATGTAGAAGAGCTCCTCTGCAATATTAACACACACAACAGGGTATATATACTCCTACTGGTGCTCCTTGTCTTGTAGAAGAGCTCCTCTGCAGTATTTACACACACAACAGGGTAGGTATACTCCTACTGGTGCTCCTGGTCGTGTAGAAGAGCTCCTCTGAAGTATTAACACACACAACAGGGTAGGTAATCTCTACTGGTGCTCCTTGTATTGTAGAAGAGCTCCTCTGCTGTATTAACACACACAACAGGGTAGATATACTCCCACTGGTGCTCCTTGTCTTGTAGAAGAGCTCTTCTGCAGTAATACCACTAACAACAGGGTGGATATAATCCTACTGATTCTTCTTGCCTTGTGGAAGAGCTCCACTGCAGTATTTACACACACAACAGGGTAGGTATACCCCTACTGGTGCCCCTTGTCTTGTAGAAGAGCTCCTCTGCAGTATTAACACACACAACAGGGTAGGTATACTCCCACTGGTGCTCCTTGTCGTGTAGAAGAGCTCCTCTGCAGTATTAACACACACGACAGGGTAGATATACTCCCACTGGTGCTCCTTGTCTTGTAGAAGAGCTCCTCTGCAGTACTGACACACACAACAGGGTAGATATACTCCCAGTGGTGCTCATTGACTTGTAGAAGAGCTCTTCTGCAGTATTAACACACAATAGGGTGGATATACTCCTACTGGTGCTCCTTGTCTTGCAATACAGCTCCTCTGCAGTATTAACACACACAACAGGGTAGGTATACTCCTACTGGTGCTCCTTGTCGTGTAAAAGAACTCCTCTGCAGTATTACCACACCCAACACGGTAGATATACTCCCACTGGTGCTCCTTGTTGTGTAGAAGAACTCCTCTGCAGTATCAACACACACAACAGGGTAGGCGTACTCCTACTGGTGCTCCTTGTCGTGTAGAAGAGCTCCTCTGCAATATTAACACACACAACAGGATAGATATACTCCTACTGGTGCTCCTTGTCTTGTAGAAGAGCTCCTCTGCAGTATTTACACACACAACAGGGTAGGTATACTCCTACTGGTGCTCCTTGTCGTGTAGAAGAGCTCCTCTGAAGTATTAACACACACAACAGGGTAGGTATTCTCCTACTGGTGCTCCTTGTCTTGTAGAAGAGCTCCTCTGCAGTACTAACAAACAAACAGGGTAGGTGTACTCCCACTGGTGCTCCTTGTCTTGTAGAAGAGCTGTTCTGCAGTAATACCACACACAACAGGGTGGATGTAATCCTACTGGTGCTCCTTGTCTTGTGGAAGAGCTCCTCTGCAGTATTTACACACACAACAGGGTAGGTATACCCCTACTGTTGCTCCTTGTCTTGTAGAATTGCTCCTCTGCAGTATTAACACACACAACAGGGTAGATATACTCCAACTGGTGCTCCTTGTCTTGTAGAAGAGCTCCACTGCAGTATTAACACACACAACAGGGTAGGTATACTCCTACTGGTGCTCCTTGTCGTGTAGAAGAGCTCCTCTGAAGTATTAACACACACAACAGGGTAGGTTTACTCCTACTGGTGCTCCTTGTCTTGTAGAAGAGCTCCTCTGCAGTATTAACACACACAACAGGGTAGATATACTCCCACTTGTGCTCCTTGTCTTGTAGAAGAGCTCTTCTGCAGTAATACCACACACAACAGGGTGGATGTAATCCTACTGGTGCTCCTTGTCTTGTGGAAGAGCTCCTCTGCAGTATTTCCACACACAACAGGGTGGATTACCACTACTGATGCTCCTTGTCTTGTAGAAGTGCTCCTCTGCAGTATTAACACACACAACAGGGTAGATATACTCCAACTGGTGCTCCTTGTCTTGTAGAAGAGCTCCACTGCAATATTAACACACACAACAGGGTAGGTATAACCCTACTGGTGCTCTTTGTCTTGTAGAAGAGCTCTTCTGCAGTATTAACACACACAACACGGTAGATATACTCCTACTGGTGCTCCTTGTCGTATAGATGAGCTCGTCTAAAGTATTTACACGCAGAACAGGGTAGGTATACTCCTACTGGTCCTCCTTGTCGTGTAGAAGAGCTCCTCTGCGCTATTTCCACACCCAACAGGGTAGATATACTCCTACTGGTGCATCTTGTCTTCCTTGTAGAATATCTCCTCTGCAGTATTAACACACACACAACAGGGTAGATATACTCCTACTCCTGCTCCTTGTCTTGTAGAAGAGCCCCTCTGCTGTATTTACACACGCAACAGCGTAGGTAAACTCCCACTGGTGCTCCTTGTCGTGTAGAAGAGCTCCTCTGCAGTACTAACATACACAACAAGATAGATATACTCCTACTGGTGCTCCTTGTCTTGTAGAAGAGCTCCTCTGCAGTATTAACACACACAACATGGTATATATACTCCCACTGGTGCTCCTTGTCTTGTAGAAGAGCCTTTCTGCGGTATTACCACACACAACAGGGTGGATATACTCCCACTGGTGCTCCTTGTCTTGTGGAAGAGCTCCTCTGCAGTATTTACACACACAACTGGGTAGGTATACCCCTACTGGTGCTCCTTGTCTTGTAGAAGAGCTCCTCTGCAGTATAAACACACAACAGGGTAGGTATACCCCTACTGGTGCTCCTTGTCTTGTAGAAGAGGTCTTCTGCAGTATTAACACACACAACACGGTAGATATACTCCTACTGGTGCTCCTTGTCGTATAGATGAGCTCCTCTGCAGTATTTACACACACAACAGGGTAGGTATACTCCTACTGTTGCTCCTTGTCGTGTAGAAGAGCTCCTCTGCGGTATTACCACACCCAACAGGGTAGATGTACTCCTACGGGTGCTCCTTGCCTTGTAGAAGAGCTCCTCTGCTGTGTTAAAACACACAACAGGATAGATATACTCTTACTGGTGCTCCTTGTCGTGTAGAAGAGCTCCTCTGCAGTATTACCATTCCCAACAGGATAGATATACTCCTACTCGTGCTCCTTGTCTTGTAGAAGAGCTCCTCTCTGTATTTACACGGACAACAGCGTATATATACTCCCACTGGTGCTCCTTGTCGTGTAGAAGAGCTCCTCTGCAGTACTAACACACACAACTAGATAGATATACTCCTACTGGTGCTCCTTGTCTTGAAGAAGGGCTCCTCTGCAGTATTAACACACACAACAGGGTTGATATATTCCCACTGATGCTCCTTGACTTGTAGAAGAGTTCTTCTGCAGTATTACCACACACAACAGGGTTGATATACTCCTACTGGTGCTCCTTGTCTTGTGGAAGAGCTCCTGTGCAGTATTTACACACACAACAGGGTAGGTATACCCCTACTGGTGCTCCTTGTCTTGTAGAAAAGCTCCTCTGCAGTATTAACACACACACAACAGGGTAGATATACTCCTACTGGTGCTCCTTGTCTTGTAGAAGAGCTCCGCTGCAGTATTAACACACACAACAGGGTAGGTATACTCCTACTGGTGCTCCTTGTCGTGTATCATAGCTCCTCTGCAGTATTACCTTACTTAAAGGGTAGATATACTCCTGTTGGTGCTCCTTGTCTTGTAGAAGAGCTCCTCTGCTATATTTACACACACAACAGGGTAGGTATACTCCCACTGGTGCTCCTTGTCGTGTAGAAGAGCTCCTCTGCAGTACTAACACACACAACAAGATAGATATACTCCTACTGGTGCTCCATGTTGTATAGAAGAGCTCCGCTGCAGTACTACGACACACAGCAGACGTTATACTCCTACTGGTGCTCCTTGTGGTATAGAAGGGCTGCTTTGCAGTACTACCACATACAACAGAGTAGATATAGTCGTATAGAAGAGCTCCTCTGTTGTATTAACACACACAACAGTGTAGATATATTCCCACGGTACAGAAGAGTTTCTCTTCAGTACTACCAAACACAACAGACAAGTTAGATATACTCCTATGATGCTCCATGTCTTATAGAAGAGCTCCTCTGTAGTATTAACACACACAGCATGGTAGATATACTCCTGGTGCTCCATGTCGTACAGAAGAGCTCCTCTTCAGTACTATCAAACACAACAGACAAGTTATACTCCTACTGGTGCTCCTTGTCGTATGGTCGAGCTCCTCTGCAGTATCAACACACTCAAAAAGATAGATATACTCCTACTGGTGCTCCTTGTCATATAAAGGAGCTCCTCTGCAGTATTAACACACACAACAGACAAGTGATACTCCTGCTGGGGCTCCTTGTATAGAAGAGCTCCTCTGTAGTACTACCATACACAACAGGGTAGATATACTCCTGCTCATGCTTCTTGTCGTATAGAAGAGCTCCTCTTAAATATTAACACTCACAACAAGTCAGAATACTCCTACTGGTGCTCCTTGTCATAAGGAAGAGCTCCTCTGTAGTAACACACACAACAGACAAAATGTACTCCTAGGAGCACCTCTGCAGTAGTACTACACACAACAGAAAAGTTATACTCCTACTGGTGCTCCTTGTCGTATAGAAGAGCTCCTCTGTAGATGTATCCTATTGTGTTCTGTACAATTATCATACAACAGACAAGGTACATCATTACTGATGCTCTTTTTAGCTCCTTTCACTTTGCAGAAACACTTCTGTAGTAATCGTATATACAACAAAACGGACATGTTTTATACATTTTCCGAAGAAGATTGTTTAGACGCTTTCATGTGCCATTACAAGCTACTGAAGCTTAAAAGTTAACAGTAAGTAAGTTGAGATATACCCCAACTGGTGCTCTTTAACATATAGAAGAGCTCCTATGTAGTTCTACTTGATAACAATAGATAAGATTATATCACTACTAGTGCTCTTTCATACTTCCATCAACTGCATATATACCGGTATATACCACAAACAAGATACATCCACACGGGTGCTCCTTTTTTCTATAGAGGAGCCCCCATGTAGTACTACCTTATGCGACAGGTTCATATATGTTGCTCTTTATTCATAATGCATAATTTGAGCTGGAAGTATTTCTTTAACCATAATGGTGTCCCTGTATCGTGTAAAAGAGCTCCCCTGTAGTAATGCCAAATAAACAAAACAATGCATCTTTAGTACTGTCACGTGGATCTCATAATAATAATATTCGGTCTGAGAGCTATTGCTATTAATGGTCCGCTATTTAGATTCCGGTCTTTTGCTGTTGGTTCCGGTAAATACCAATACTAATAAAAAGGCGTGTTTTAACCCGGTCATGAATATTCATGAACCCTGCAGCGGTGCTCCTTTTCCGACTACCGCTATTCTAATTGGTCACATCCGTTTACGTCGTCCAATCACAATTTCCTTATTGTATGGATTTTGACCAAACTTGAATGGAATGATCATTGGGTAGTCTTCTTTAAAACAGTTTGAATATCGGATAAGAAATAAGGCAATATACGGCATTGCTACTCCATTTTATAGGTTCACCACATCACTATTGAACATGAAATTTATACAAAATTCTTAAACATTCTGTATGTGTGAAACTAAGGAATGTAAATCTGTTAGCTCAGACGAACTACATAGGACCATCATGGTTAGTTATTCCCTTTAACTCTTAGCACTCTGGATAAAATATTTAGCAGACGACATACTGAAATATGTGTCTTATTTTATCCAGAAGGCAGGGTCTGACATTTGATGCAAATTGTCTCCAATGGGACTCGTTTGCATGAAATGTCAAAAATCTGTTTTCTGGGAGAAATAATAAAAAAAAATCACCAATTTGTCGTCCGCTGAATTAGCCAAGAGAGATGTAAAGGCTAATTACATCTTTAAGAGTGATGACAAAAACGTTCAACTGATATGCTGCTGTGTTTGCGAAGAAAATGTCATTGACATTATCAAAACCAAACGACAGAGCTCAGCTCAGCAAAAACAATTTTCACACAGCAAAAAAGAAAACAAAACTAGTTCTAGTACACAAATTCATTAAACAATCCACATGTGGTAAAATGGATTTTTTTTTTTTTTTTTTTTTTTTTTTTTTGAAAATTTACAAGACTCATGTTACGACCGAGCACTCCTACCTTCGATTATCTGCCATGGCAGATTACGCATAGCTTCTAAGTATATAATTAATCTCTGACAACTGCGTCAGGGAGTCGACTCTTTTGCTGAGTGGTTAGAGCATTGGATTTTTAACCGGGAGGACCGGATTCGAATCCCTCGACAGACGGAAAATGTTTTTTTTTTCCGCTATGCTTTATTCCTTTGTTACGACTTTCATGTCGTAAGATGGGGGCTCGTCGGGGATAGTACTTTATACGCCGAAAATGGCTTCACTTCATCATAAATGATGACTTCCTTGAAAAGGGGGAGTGTTACGACCTAGCACACCTACCTTCGATTATCTGCCTTGGCAGATTACGCATAGCTTGTAGGTATATATTCAATCTCTGACAACTGCGTCAGGGAATCGATTCTTTTACTCTGTGGTTAGAGCATTGGAATTTTAATCGGGAGGACCGGGTTCGATTCCCATAAAAGGCGGGAAATTGTTTCAGCTATGCTTTAATATTCTGTTACGACTTTCATGTCGTAAGATGGGGGCTCGTCCGGGATAGGACTTTATTTCGCCTAAAATCGCTTCACATCCTTATAAATGATGACTTCCTTGAAAAAGGTGAGTGTTACGACCGAGCTCTCCTACCTTCGATTATCTGCCTTGGCAGATTACGCATAGCTTCTAAGTATATATACAATCTCTGACAACTGCGTCAGGGAGTCGACTCTTTGGTTCAGTGGTTAGAGCATTGGATTTTTAACCGGGAGGACCGGGTTCGAATCCCACGACAGATGAATTTTTTTCAGCTTTGCTTTATTCCTTTGTTACGGCTTTCATATCGTGAGATGGGGGCTCGTCCGGGATAGGACTTTATACGCCGAAAATGGCTTCTCGTCAACATAAATGATGACTTCCTTGAAAAGGGGGAATTTTACGACCTAGCACTCCTACCTTCGATTATCTGCCTTGGCAGATTACGCATAGCTTCTAAGTTTATATTCACTATCTGACAATTGCGTCAGGGAGTCGACTCTTTCGCTCTGTGGTTAGAGCATTGGATTTTTAACCGAGAGGACCGGGTTCGAATGCCACGACAGACGGGATTTTTTTTCAGCTATGCTTCATTCCTTTCTTACGACTTTCATGTCGTAAGACTGGTAAGGAGGCAAAGTGTCCGAGTAGTTGATCCATTAACGCCTGCTGGCTTCCCATAAAAGGGAGATTGGCAAACAGTGCACACCAAGATCAGACGGTGCAGAGCACGGCGTCTGATCAGGGTCTACATTGTTTGCTTTAAATAAGAGTTGTTTTATAAAAAATGGTAGTAATAATAAAAACAATAAATGGGTTAAGGTAAATATGGTATAATGTGCAACGTGGGATTATCTCATATTCGGGCAACGAATACTCAGCTCAGCTTCAAAACGTTACATCGGTATGAGGTGCCGTTTTACTATAAACCCTATTTTATTATATAAAAAATCGATTTTGTGATATCACTAAATTGATTTTGTAATATCACAAATTATTTTGTGATATCACTTATTCCTTTCTGATATCACTTATTCGATTTTGTGATATCACAAAATCGTGACTACATTATAATTTTCTTGAACAATGAGGGCCACCGAATTTATCACTGTGCTTGTTGTATGGCGGAAATCTAAGCTCGCCTGACTTTCTGCCAGCAGAACTAAAACTTAGTTTTCTTGAATACAAATTACAAACAATGATACTTTCGGGGTGCTTTCATGTGTTTCTAGAATTACAAAAAAGCGAGTGTGGATGTGTGTGTGTGTGTGTGTGTGTGTGTGTGTGTGTGTGTGGCGGGGGTGTATGGGGGGGGGGGGGAGGTGTGGGGGAGAAGGAGGAAAGAAAAATACAAGATATCGTACAAGCGTTGGTAATTTCTTTGACCATATGTATACGGAATTTCGGAGAGTGACCCTGGCAAAATTGTTTATGAGCCACGCCGTCCGATAAATCAATGTTTATAATAGTTTTGTCTTACTTCTAAGAAGAAAATAAATTTTCAAAAACGCTTTATCAGAGTCACAAACAAAATTCCGGGTTTAAGAGGGATGGATACACCATATCGATTATTTCTACCATTTTAAAAGGGAGACAGCTATCGAAACCTCCCATTTCTTTTCTGTACACTAAACCCCTTCTGATTTCTTTTTCCTAAAAGGTAAGTATTTGCTCCCTGGACATTTTTCTGTAAAAGTATAACCCTACTGCCTTCCCGTCATTTTTTATTATAATTTTTAACATGATTATAGGCTCAAAATGTCTAATACAGGCTAAACTTTTCATGCTATTGTCGAATGTCCGGCTGAGGAAAATAATTCCGGGATTCTGAGCTTAAGATAACTTTCCGGATCCGCCCACGCGGTTTTTCTGCTTAATTTTCTTCGATTTGATATTGTTTTTACTCAGATGAAAGTTTGTAGAAATGAATACTTTGGATAACCGTACTTCTTCAATTTACACTTGTTCAACAAAATACTCGTATACCAGCATTGCCCGGCATTACACAAGCAAATGTGTGGCTACCCGGAAAAGGCATAATTTGGTTAATACAGAGAACTCTCAGTTTAAGCTCAAAAGTATAATAGGAACGAAGTGCATAAACATTTATTGTTTCCACTCAAAGCTCCCCGCTAGTATGTTGTAAAACGGATCAGCCACTGCCGAAGTGGAGAAGATAATGAAGCAATATCAAACTAACAGTAAGGCATGACCCTTGGGAGCAAAGAATACAGGCTGAAAACAGCTAAAATGTCGAAATTTTCTTGTTTAAACGGGGACAGTTACAAGGGAGCAATCAATTGAGTATTTACGAATCCGATATATCTTTTTCTTTTATATATCATTAAATCGATTTTGTGATATCACTAACTATAAGTAGTGATTAATTTTCATTTTATTTGAGTCACAGCCCTGATAAATTTAAATACCTTGACAGCTTCGACCAGCAGCTGCATGTGGTCTTCCTCAGAATTTTTCCGCGGCTGACATCCTCGGTCTTCTTTGAGAATTTCCGCCACTTTCCATCATCGTGTCATCGTGGCGAAACTGGATCGTAGATCCTAGAGAGACTGTAGCACCCCCACCCCCACGTCCCGGTTCATGACCGATGTTTGCAACCTGATGTGTATCGCTTCTTTTATCTGTCTGCTCCGTGTATCCCCTTCTTTATCTACAATGTGCAAGCCATCCCAGTCTAACTCGTGATTTGTGCAGTTCGTGTGGTTTGTGATCACGCTTTTGTTTATTTCTGTCAATGACTGTTTCCTTTCTGAGCGAGTGAAAACATTCTCGGTGTTACATTCAGTCTTTTCGATGTTCATTTAATCAAATCCCAAATTTTCACCCAGTTTCTCCAATATAAACTTTATCACAGCCCTTACATGTAATTTTGTATACTACTTTACATTTATTTTCGAGTTCTTGTTTGTCTTCTGGATGACAGTCTCTCGCGGATCTACGATCCACTTTTCGCCACGATAACGGCAAGTGGCGGAAATTCCCGAAGAAGACCGAAGATATCAGTCGCGGAAAAGTTCTGAGGAAGACCACAGCTGCTGGTCGAAACTGTCCAGGTATTTAAATTTATCAGGGTTGTGACTCAAGTAGGATTATACCAACCCAATGACCAGTTTCAAGGATATTATTAGCGATATCACAAAGTAAAGATGGTTTTGTGGTATCCCAAATTTGATTTTGTGATACAACTAGTACGATTTACATCACGAAAACATGCCTATATAATTTTGAGCCCCTTAATGGGTATACGTTATTTTTCTTATTTCTGCTAAAAACATGATTGTGGGTACTCGGTAGAATCGCCTCGCCGAAGCGGATCTAACGAGTATCCACAATATATGTTTTGAGCAGAAATATGAAAAATGTCAGAATTTTTATCTGAAATTTTTCATTTTTAGGCGGTAAATTTTTCAGTATAATTGAATAGGCTTTTTTCGTAATGGTGATATCACTTAATTCTACTTATATATATAACATCGTTATTTTATAACACAAAATCGATTTTGTGATATCACTAAAGCGATTTCTTAGTCTTACTAGGTTGTTTGCAGATGATCATGTAGCTCGTTGTTTTATTCTGCTGCTACTATTAAAGACATCGAAGGTATTATCAATCACGATTTACGTATGCTAGTAAGTTGGGAAGCACAGTGGTAGTAAATTTTAACCCTTTAAAAACTGAAGTAATGCGTTTTACTTTAAGACTTATTGAATCTCTTCCTGGTATAACTTTTGATGGTACACCCATAAAATAGATCGGTTCATTAGACAATCTCTATAGATAATGCGTTGGGTATCACTTGCAGAAAGACGCAAGCAGCAAAAACTTATTTTTTACATACAAATCAAACAATGGTCTTGTTCCTTCATACGTATCTGACCTGAGTCCTCCTTCAGTTAGAGAAATAAGTACTATGCGAAATCAAATTAATATAATTGTTCCCTTCTGCAGACTGAAATTTCACGTAAATCATATATTCCGTACACTCTAGAATTAGAAATAATTGCAGTAATTTACTATCTGATTTATATAAAAACCATTTGTCACCTAGTCCTAGTTGTAGTTGCTCTGAAGAAGTCGAAGATGCAGGTCATTATTTCTTTAACTGCTCAAACTTCAATAATGAAAGAGATGCACTTTTGCGAGCTACCAGGGATTTCTATCCGTTAATTATTTATATTCTTTCGCTTGGAGATGAAAATCTGACAGCCGAAGAACTTGTGGCCCGACCCCATTGCCATATGAAATGAAGCAATAAAATATGTAATATTATACAATCTAAAGCGATTGGGTGATATCACAAAATATAGATGGGGTTTATGGTAAAATAGCACCTCATAGATCGGAGCCTTTGTGATCTCTTGTGAATGCATTGTATGTTGCTAGAATAGTCGACAAAAACAAAGAAGGCCTTGATTAGACTGCACAGATGCGTAAAGGAGATCTGGGCACTTAATTTTGGCATTTATTTTATTTGACTTTTACCACTCTCTGGGAATCTAGAAAATAGGCTTGGATATTTCATGCAAACTGTCTTTTGCATGAAATGTCAAAGTCTATTTTCCGGAAAAAGGTAAGAAAAATATTTCAAAATGTCGTCGGCTGAAAATGTTAGCCAGAGTGCTTAGCGTTACTATTTGTACAAAACTGCGCATGATTAGAGCAATCTAATGTACACTGTAGTCTGATCCAGGCATACAAAGTTTGATTTTGTTAGTTACATGTACACATAAATGAACTTGTTCAGACTGCGCATGCACAAAACCTATATCCATGAACAGCATTTCGTCTTATTTAGTACATTGACTACATGTACTTTCGTTGTATTGACGTCATACTTGCCGAAGCAAATATTTAGAGAACGAAATGTATATTTACTAAGTATGTATGAATAGTTTCGATTAACGCTCTTCATGCTGGGTAAAAAAATTCAGCAGACGACATACTGAAATATTCTTTTTTTTTCTTATTTTTCAAAAAAAAAAAAAGATTTGACATTTCGTGCAAATGGAGACAATTTGCTAGAAATATCACATTCTGTTAAAGCTTAGCACTGCGTTAATTTTCAGCAGACGACATCATGAAATATTTTTCTTATTTTTATGTAGAAAAAACGTTTTATCATTTCATGGCAATTGTCTTCTAAGAAAACAATTTACATGAAATGCCAAAGTTTTTTTCCGGGAAAAATAAGAAAAAAATGTCAACAGTTTGTCGTCTGCGGTATTAGCCCAGTGAGTGGTAAAGATTAATCAATACAGCCGAACTTGTACAGCTCGAACATCTTTGGGACCTTGGACATTTGTTCTAGACAAATGTAGTTCGAGCTACACAGAGTTACTCAAAGCGCCAGATCAGGCCCCGGTTATACTTTTTTTTCATGCTCAACTCAGCTGAGCATGAAATTTGTCCTGCTAATAAATCACAGATTAATGACAATTTACAATTCTTTCTTGTTAAACATAGCTGAGCATGAAAATTTCTCTGCTAACAAATATGAAAATGCCAACTATTGTTGGCATTTTCATATTTATTAGCAGAGAAAATTTCATGCTCAGCTGAGTTGAGCATGAAAAAGGTTTTATAATCTCGGGGCCAGGAAACAAATGGGGATAAATTAGAAATGTCTGTTTGATCGTCTATAAAACAATGGTATGTTGTGTTTTCATTAAAATGGCGATAATGCGATTATAATGGGCATACACAACATGCATTTTCATACAAAAATAAGAACATTTCAGAAGATATCATAAATATTTGCTTTTTTGTGCTATCAGAAGAATTTCCTAGGGACTCAAGAAAGAGTTCGAATCAGCCACGGTTAAACAACACGGATATCGTAAATATTTGCTTTTTTGTGCTATCAGAAGAATTTCCTAGGAACTCAAGAAAGAGTTCGAATCAGCCACGGTTAAACAAGCCATAGATGTACCATCACGAAAACATGCCTATATAATTTTGACCCCCTCAAACCCCACTTTTATATAGTAAAACTGGGGTTTACAGGGGTATATATTATTTTTCTCATTTCCGCTCAAAAACATAGATTGTGGGTACTCGTTAGAACCGCCTCGTCGAGGCGGTTCTAACGAGTACCCACAATCTATGTTTTTGAGCAGAAATAGGAAAAATATCAGAGTTTTTCATCTGAAAATTTTCAGTTTTTGGAGATGAAATTTTCTATATATTTGAATAGGCGTGTTTTCGTAATGCGAGTCATTAAAGCTTTAGTGTAGTTTCTACTTATTGTCACACCTGCCTAGGCGTGCAAGTTTTCTTATGTTCATTCGTCCGTTTGTTCATGTAGTTACATGTACGTCCACCCTAGCGTTGACCCTAAATGAAGTCTACAAACTGTAAAACTTTAGTTAGTTTCACTTCACTAATTGTTTTAACTAACTGAGCTAAAAACAAGAATTCTTTGTGCGCATGTTTTCACATATTAGTACGCAGGCGGAATATAACCTGCAATATAACCTTAACGAAGTTCTTTATATTTTACCCTGTTTGCACTTAATATGACAACAAACCAGCTTACTTTCGGGAGATGCGATGTTTTACAGGTTTCACAGTGCGACTGGTGAAAACAGTGCTTAACAATGTTAAATAAGGAGATAAGTAAATAAGAACATACTGTATTTGTACTTACATGTATTATACAATTATTTGCAGTATATTGTTAACCTTTTCCACTCTTTGGGCTAATTCAGCAGACGCTAAATTGACGATAAATTTCCCAGAAAACAGGATATGACATTTTAGGCGAATTATCTTCATTAGGGACAATTTGCATAAATTGTCAAAACCTATTTGCTGGGAGAAATATATAACGTCGTTGCCGAGTCAAACAGTTGTATTTCAGATTTCTTAACTTTTCAGGAGAAAGAAAAAACTTCATAACTTTTGCTAGACGTTACCAATATTTATGAAACTCTGACAGTATTCTATTTAGTGACATCCAAATTCAGTGCTATAGCTATTCTAATCTTACAGATGAGATTAAATCACTTGAGTTACGACTTTTTGGTACATTATTCTCTCGAGTTACGACATTTAGATGCTTAGAATGCATCAAGACATCGCATCTCGGTAGAGAGACTACACAAACTATACAAAAATATTGTCTAAATGCTCGTAACCTAGAGGTTCGAGAATTTGACAGAAAGCTCGCTGAATGGCAGGTATTCCCGCGTTGCAAAAAAAGTCATTTTGGCAAAAAAATGGAGTTACGAGGTTTTGACTCGGCAACGAAGATAAATTATGTTAATATGTCGTCTGCTGAAAACTTTACCAAGAGTGCTAAGCGATAAAGAACGCAAATGAAATCCTGAATTTCCTGGAATAAAAATGTATCTGTACTTTTGGAATGTGCGAAACAGTATATCGATATTTCGCAACCCAAGTGCACCAAGTTGATGTACCATATTTAACCTAAATGTTTGGACACAATATCTCTTGTATCAACACTTAACTTTGTTAACCCTTTAAGCGACCAATCACACAGCAGACGGCACTTTCAAATACGTTTTTTTTATCATTATTATTTTTATTTTTCAAATAAAATAAGTCTTGAAATTTCAATCTGAATCGTCTGTCAAGAAAACGACGTAAAGCGCAAATAACACAGTAGATAACGTTTACAAATACGTTTTTTTTTTGTATTTTTATTTTTCAAATAAAATAAGTCTTGGCACTTCATGTGAATCGTCTGTCAAGCACTACAAATGTATAGACTTATTTTCTTTGAAAACTAAAAAAAATATAATGTCGTCTGCTACAAATTTTGTTTGAAAATAAGTCTTGACATTTCATGTGAATCGTCTGCCAAGCAGACGAATCACTTGAAATGTCAAGATTTATTTTCTTTGAAACTAAAAAAAGTTATAATGTCGTCTGCTATAAATTTTGCTTGGCACTTTAAGGGTTAAGATAGACTTTACTACTTATAGATGTGTCTAAACTGTGCTGACTGAACTGAAGTACAGCAGATACTGATCAGATTGCGTTTGCTTATGTATTTCTGGCCGAATATTATGAGTAAATACGGTTCTTCCATTGTATTTGCGCTGTGATGTGAGAAAGATTTTGTATTGTCTGAAACTGACACTTGATGTGCGCTAATAAATTAATTGAATTTTGTAGAATAACTAGAAGAACTACGGAAGACTAAATGTGACATTGCGTTTTTGTATGAGAATGTTTTGTGTTTGTAACTTGTGACTATCGCGTTTCTTTACTTTTATTAGGAACGGCCCATGCACTTGCAAACCTTGGCAAAACGCACATGTACATGTCAAAAGAACACAGACCACAAACTCATTACATAAAACTCAAAAGTCAAAAGACGAAAGTCACAAGTTACAAACATATTACTCAAAATATCCTTACACAAAAACCTAATTTGACATTGTGTTTTGTAGGGATGGTTTAGTTCTGTATTCTAGCTCACCTGAGCTTTTGGTTCAATGGTCAGCTCAAAGTATAGACAGGCTTCCGTTGTCAATCCATCTTTTGTCTGTTTTCTCTAGTCTGTCTGTTGTCTGTCAACATTTTCAAACATCTTCTCCGCTGATACCATATGGAGCCTACATGGGATTGGGAAACGAAAATTTGTTTATGGAGTCCAGGTCACATGACCAGGATGACCGCCATGCCCATATATAGTAAACATCCTTCAAAATCTTTTTTTCTCGGGAACCAATGAGCCGAAAGACTTGGAACTTGGTAAGTAGCATTAAGGAAACAGGTCCATTATAATTTGTTAAATTATAATTTGATGACCCTGAGCTGACCTTGACCTGTTTTTGTTTAAAGTCAAATTTGGGCGCTTGGGCTTTTGTATGCGAAAAGTGAAAACAATGGAATGTGCACAAACTTTTGCAGCTTGTGATCTGTACTTTGGTAGATGCAGTCAACTGAACGGATAAATTAATTCAGCTACATGAGTATCAAAGGTCAAGTTCATACCTTAACCTTGGCTCAAGGTCACTAAAATTTCAAAATTAAAATTTGTTTTTCTCTTCTCCTGTGGAACCCACAGACCGATTGAAGCGTATAGAGCCTCTATGGGAGACAGAAAGGAAAGTTTGTTCAAATGGTCTAGGTCAAATGAACAAGATGGCCACCATGCCAATATATGGTCAAACCTCTTTAAATTCTTCTTCAGAACCACTTGGCCGATTACCTTGAAACTTGGTGTGTAGCAGTGCGGACTTGGGCCCATTATAGTTTGTTGAAATAATGACCATGGGTTCACCTTGACCTATTTTACGGCAGTCAAATTTGGCTCCTTATGCTTTTACATGGGAAAAGTGATAACAATAGAGTTTTTCCAGAAACTATTGCACTCTGTGGTATCAAAGTTGGTAGACGCAGTCAACCTAATGACTAAATGAATTGACCTCTAACTACTCAAATATCAAGGTCCTTCTTTGACCATTATCCAAGCTCACGAGATTTTCAATATTAAAAATTGATTTTTTTCTTCTCCTCTGAATCTACTTGGCCAATTGAAGCAAAATTTTATACAAAGCATCTAAGAGATAGAAAAAGGAAAGTTTGTTCAAATGGTTTAGGTTATACGACCAAGATGGCCACCATACCCATATATCAGAACAAAACTATTTAAAAATCTTCTTCTCCAAAACCAATGGCCGATTGATTTGAATCTTGGTATGTAGCACTGGAAACTCGGGCCAATCATAACTTGTTCAAATGTTGATCCAAGGTCTACCTTGACCTTTTCTACATAGACTTATATAGGGAAAAATGTAAAACAATCTTCTAGTCTGAAACTAGAGGACATAGATCTTTGATATTTGGTATATATCTTTATCTAATGGACTGCTACCAAGATTATTCAAATTAAAGCCTCTGTGTCAAAAATGGCTCCGCCCAGGGGGTCGCCTGTGTACATAGATCCATATAGAGAAACAGACTTTTAAAAATATCTTGTGTGAAACTAGAATGCCAAGGCCTTTGAAATTTGGTATGTAAATTTCATGTAGTAATCCTTTACCAAGATTCATCACGAAAACATGCCTATATAATTTTGACCCCCTTAAACCCCACTTTTATATAGTAAAACTGGGGTTTACAGGGGTATACATTATTTTTCTTATTTCTGATCGAAACATAGATTGTGGTACTCGTTAGAACCGCCTCGTCGAGGCGGTTCTAACGAGTACCCACAATCTATGTTTTGAGCAGAAAATTGAAAAAGTATCAGAATTTATATCTGAAAATTTTCATTTTTTGGTGATAAAATTTGCAGTATGTTTGAATAGGCGTGTTTTCGTGATGGTTTGAATTATAGCCCTTGGGTCAAAAATGGCCCGCCCCGAGAGTCATTTTATAGACACATATAGGGAAAAAACTTTTAAAAATCTTGCTGTCCGAAACTTGAAGGCTCAGGCCTTTGATGTTTGGTATGTAGGTTCATCTAGGGGATATCTACCAACGTTCTTCAAATTATAGCCCTGGTGTCAAAAATGGCCCAACCACAGAGGTCACTTGTTTTACACAGTCTCATTATGGAAACACTTAAAAAAAGTTTGTCTGAAGACTAGAAGACCCAGACCTTTGATATTTGGTATGTAGCTTCATCTAAAGAGCCTTTACCAAGATTTTTCAAATTATGGCTTTTGGGTCAAAATGTCTCCGTCCCGGAGGTCACTTGTCTTACATAGGCTCGTATAGGGAAAAAAATATGACTCTTCTTATGTGAAACTAAAAGGACTAAGCCTTTGTCATTTAATACTAAGTTTTATCAGTAGAACTTCCCCAAGATTATTCACATTATAGCTTTGGGGTAAAAAATGGCAGCACATTACGGTTCAGTTGATTTACATAGACTCATATTGGGAAAAAAAAAAAAACTTTAAAAATCTTCTTGTGTGAAACTAGAAGGCACAGGCCTTTAATATTTGGAATGTCATTTTATCAAAGACATATTTAATGTGAAGTTTCTGTTTTGCCAAATTAGTTAAAGCTAAATTCCACACCAAGGTACTGTAGAATGCAGACCAAATGTTTTTTCAACCTGTAAGGCTTCCATACTCATATATCTGTTTCTTGAAAGCTTGCTCAGAACAAACAGTCCCTCTGGCTGAAGGGTGCGATCAAGATCATGAAAGTAAGTAAGGTGGAACAGGAAAAAGTGTGTTTACAGTTTTTTACCTGCTGCACTATAAGAAATACCAGCCTGCCTCGGTCGCTCAGTCGGATGCGCGTTCTACTGGTGATCAATCCGGGCATATTCTTTCGTATAGATTGACATTCTTTCGCAGAGATTGATCGTGAAATATTTTCTACGGAGAGTGACTCTTCCTTCCACTGATTTAAAAATGGCAATTGTTAGTTTCCGGCGAAAGACAGTGGATTAGGCAAATCCAGGAAAAGTGTGGTTAGGTAAACCGTTCGGCTCGACATGACCTCAGAGGTTGACTAAACCTCCTCAATCAATATAAGAAACATCTGTAGCTTTCACGGTAAAATCATCGGCCAAAGGTTGCCAGTGCAATGGTCGTTACTTTTATGATTCACAAGTTACAAACACAAACACAAGACGTCATTTGTTTGTTTGTGTTGAGGTTTTACGGCCCAGTCAACCCAATGGGGTCATGTCGAGCGCGGTCAGTTTACCTAGCCACACGTTTACTGGACAGGCTTAGTCCTCTAAGGGGTTAACCAGTATTGTGCACATTCTTTCGCCAGAAACTGACAACTGCCCTTCTTGAATCAGCGGAAGGGAGAGAATGACCGTAGAAAATATTTCATGATCAATCTCCACGACAGAATGTTGCCGACATCGGCGGGGGTTGAACCCGCGACCTCCTGGTCTCTAGTCGGACACAAAAGCATAATGTCATATAGGTTTTCCGTAAAGAATAGAAAGTGCTACCCTGATTAAATGGCAGGTCTGAACTGGTTGGCGGAAAATACATTTGCCGATTCCGGCTTCAATTATCTTTAAGCCGAGAATTTTCTCACTTGTTCTTCACAGTACACCATTAAATACGCAAATATTAGTCGATGTGTTGCATTATTAACTAATGTGTTTGCTTAGCTTTGTTATTTCTGTCATGAATTGAAAACAGTTTTTGCTTTGTCCCAGTTCCTAAAGGTAATATAATTACGCTCAAATATACATCATTATTTAACCCATTGTAGTCTGGAGACCTCTAAAAATGGTAATTGGCAAACAGTGCAGACCTAGATCAGACGCCGCAGAACGCGGCGTCTGATCAGGGTCTTCACTGTTTGCAAAAAGTTTAGCCATTTTTCTCTAGGAAAATCTAAATCTCATAGCCTTACCTACCTAAACTTGAAATTGGACTCTTCCAATATATAGTATGAGTGAGTTCATTCAGTCTAAAATGGGTTAAATTACTGATAGGCGTGTTGTATATGCGAAACCTCACCCTTAATACAGTAGAAATAATACAATTTTGTTGCCTGCACATACGCAAACATTCAGTAAAGCATTACGAAAACACGCCTATTCAAATATACTGAACATTACACCACCAAAAACTGAAAGTTTTCAGATAAAAATTCTGATATTTTTCTTATTTTTGCTGAAAATATAGATTGTGGGTACTCGTTACAACCGCCTCACCGAGGCGGTTCTAACGAATACCAACAATCTATGGTTTTGAGCAGAAATAAGAAAAAATATACCCCTTTAAACCCCAGTTTTACTCTTTAACATCACGAAAACATGCCTATATAATTTTAACCCCCTTAAACCCCACTTTTATATAGTAAAACTGGATTTACAGGGGTATACGTTATTTTTCTTATTTCTGCTCAAACACATAGATTGTGGGTACTTGTTAGAACAGCCTGGTCAAGGCAGTCCTAACCAGTACCCACAATCTATGTTTTCCAGAAATATGTAAAATATCAGAATTTTTATCTGAAAATTTTCAATTTTTTGGTGACAGTAAAATTTTCAGTATATTTGAATAGGGATGTTTTCGTAATGAAGGTGGAGTTTAAGGGGGGAACAAAATTATACAGGGGTGTTTTCGTGATGGGAAAAGGGATACAGTTTTAGGGGAGACAACTCTGTCAAACTTGTTTTGACTCCCTTTTGAAAAGGCGTCAACACTAAAAGGAAACTAAATAAGTTCTATTTGTAAATTTCTAATAATGAGAAAGTGTTTGTGTTCACATTGACGAGAACCTTCAATGGAATAACCAGTTTCAACAATGTACTATTAAGATATCATCAAACCTGTGGCTCTTATCTCAAATTCGGACGTATATTAGTTTGTAGCATACCATCACGAAAACATACCTATATAATTTTGACCCCCTTAAACCCCATTTTTTTATATAGTAAAACTGGGGTTTACAGGGGTATACATTATTTTTCTTATATCTGCTCAAAAACACAGATTGTGGGTACTCGTTAGAACCGCCTCGCCGAGTACCCACAATCTATGTTTTGAGCAGAAATAGGAAAAATATCAGTATTTTTTATCTGAAAAAATTCAGTTTTTGGTGGTAAAATTTTCAGTATATTTGAATAGGCGTGTTTTCGTAATGCATTGTTGTTTTATAATTCACAGAAAAGACCCCATTTTGAATATTGTTGTGTTCTTTGGGGAAATTTGTCAAATTTAATGTGCAAAAGATAGATAAAATACAAAACGGAGCTTGTAAACTAATGCTAGGAAAAGATTATACTGCCTTAGTAAGTGCTCGCAGTCAACTGAATGAATACTCTTTCCTTTGGGGAGACAATGTTTATAAGCGGGGCAAAAATAATGTATAAGATTTCAAATAACATGTCTCCAGTATATTCTTCAGAATTATTTTAGATCAGATGTATTGAGAACAGCGTAAACCCTTCATAATTGAATTTATGATCAATGTCAAATAAGAATTATCTTATCCCAAAACCGCATACAATTTCATTAAAGAACAGCTGTTTCTACTATGGAACTACAGTTTGCAACAGTATATCGCTAAGCATGAAAAACCGCAAACACGTTAGATGCATATACTAATACTAAAAATTGTGTAAAATGGTCAAAAAAAAAGTCAAAAAGGACTGCCTTTAAAAACAAAGAACATACAAAATCACAAAAATCGGAGACTCGGTTTGATTGAATCTCTTCATATGCAACATTGTAGTTTGCGAGGCTGCATAAGCAGGAGCCGTAACCTGAGAAAACGTACCTTTTTATATGTGCGCCCAACGAAGACTCAAATCAACCTGCATATCCGCGCAGTCTGATAAGACTCTTCGTTGTCCGCAGGATGAACTTTTGCATCCTTGGCTATCCAAACTGCACCCAGTGAAGATTTTTAGGCTTATCCGAATCATCGCTGGGCGCAAATGTCCAAAGATACGTTTTGTGACATTGCGGCTCAACCATCTGCTGCATTCAAAAATTGCATTGCCAGGTCTTAAAGCAAACTTGGTAAAAACGCACTGTTATTGAGTCAAATAATAATCTCTTTTTAGAACTTCGGTCACTTATTTTCCACTTCCTTTTGTTTACTTTTTTATTACACAGAGTACCTGTATCGGTTATGGGGCATATCTGATGAGCATCGAATCAGAGTCGGAAAGCCAATTTGGAATAGGTAAGTAGTATTGATTTCGACAGTGTAAATGATGTAACTGGTTCTAAAGAATACCCACAATCTTTGTTGTGAGCAGGAATATGAAAAATATCAGAATTTTTTATCTGAAAACTTTCCTGTTTTTGGTTGTAAAATTTTCAATATATTTGAATAGGCGTGTTTTCGTAATGCGTCATATCAATCTTTGTACATGCCCGGCCGCTTAGCATGGCCACATGTTTTGTTCTTTGACTGGATTATCCGCCTGGCTTACCACTTAAGGGAGCGAACAGCATAGGTTCTGACGAGACTTTGCGGATGTGCAGACTCGCCTGAACTATTGCTATTTGCATATGTTACAATAGGTCTTTTCCCATACGCGGCTAAAATTATATCGCACAAGTGTAGAGAGATTTGCGAGATTGCGAGATGTTTTTTCTTTTTCTTTTTTTTTTTTTACTTTTGCGTTCATCCGATCAGCCGTCACTTTCGCTGCCTCAGGTTCTTTGCTTTCCATGGAACACCCAGCGAGGTCTTTTATGAGACTATGTGGATGTTGGGCACTCATGCCCGAATGTACATTTTCTATCGTTGACGCTTAGTATAATCTGTAAGCATTAGGAACTAATAAAGCCACCCTCACAGTCTGATAAGGAGATTTATTATATATATACATGGAAAAGGTTTAGCACACCCTTGATTTTTTTTTTTTTTTTTTTTTTTTTTTTGCCGTGCGTAATCACGAAGTGCTGATGAGAAATTAATAACAAAAATACAGTCGACTCTCGTTATCTCAAATTCCAAGGGACTCTCTGAAATACTTCGTGATATCCGTACATCGATATATCAGATTTGCAGAATTTAGGAAAAAAAATGAATCGAACAGCAACATTTAACAAATGTATATGTAATTTGACTCCTGAAGTTAGAGATATATTGAAAATATTGTGGAAAAGAGGGAAAATTGCTCCTTAGCAATTTCTCCTCTTTTCCACAATATTTTGTTACCCGTTGTTAGATTTTTATGTTTAAGCAGGGACCAGATTATCGCTTCGAGATAAGCGGTTATTCGAGATAAGCGAGTTCGAGATAACGAGAGTCAACTGTATTACTTTAATAGATGCAACATATTGTCTATCAACATTCACAACAATTATTCAATATTTTGATATATTGAATGAAGATATTGCCAGAGCACCAATTGTACTGTTTTTGGCAAAAAAAAAAAAAAAATACATTTTAATATGGGGCTTCAAAGTTCATTAGTTACGTTCGTGTGTTTCTTATGGGTAACACATCGTGTGCCTAGATAGCCTAAAAGTTCAGTACCGTGTTTACATTCCTTGTGTCCGGATGACGGCTTCCATCATGTGTCTAATCTCTATTGTGTAACGCCGGATCTGAGCAAAGGTGAAATTTAGCCATTTCCTGTGTAATGCTGCTTGCAGTTTTTGACCAATCTGTACGAAAAAGTCCAATGCCTGTATCCGACGACCAATGAGCTCCCATATATGCTTCAGGGGATTTAAATCCAGACAAATGGCTGGCCATAGCAAAGTCGTCACAGCATTGGTTTGAAGGTAGGCTTATGTAAGGCTCGTGCTCAAATGGGTACGACCCAAACTCAACTGTGCTTTATCTTAGGTATTTGAGCACGGTTCGGAATAATTTATTTAAGAAATAAATTATTCCGAACCGTGCTCAAATGCCTAAGATAAAACAGTTGAGTTTGGGTTGTACCCATTTGAGCACGAGTGAGCGCAGCGAGCGAGTGTTGAAATGGATACAACCCAAAATTAACTGTGCTTTATCTGGGGCATTTGAGCACGGTTCGGAATAATTTATTTCTTTTCTAGCACCCCTCATTGAGCGAATTTTGCATAAATGATTTTTTTATTGATTTTCATTATTATTTTTGTTACCTGACTTCCCCTTTGGTAGTTGACAATACCTCTTAAGCGTTACGTCACGCGGTTACGTAGTTACAAGGTTCGATGACGAGTATTCAAAATGGCGGATAATTTATGCGAATCAGTTGACGATGTAAAATATAAATAAACGATGTATTAATATAAAAACTTGAATCCTGTGTTCATGAAAGAATTGCAAAACTTATGAAATTTGAGTGCTGCGATGGACTTAAGAAGGCAAATAAGAATGTTAACCGACTTACTTTTGTTTTCGAACATGTCGGAAACAAGAAGTAAAAACGAACGTGTTTGAATGGTATAACCATAAAGTCAAAGAAAAGTCAAAGAACTGCAATGCTCATAGATCATTTTCTGACTTAATACATAATATATTTTCTTATGTATAGGAATGTTCAGCCAATAAGTGTAGCTAGCGTCCATAGTTACCACGGGGCGAAACTTTCGCAAATATGATTGGTTTCCCGTCGATAGCGCGCGACGAAATTCCTGTGCTCAAATATCTTAGATAAAGCTTGGCTAGAAATGTAAAGACTAATAAGGAACAACACGTGAAGGGGTGTTAGAATACTTAATTGATGTCAGACGTAGCTTACTTACCATTCCTCTTCAATGCATAGCGCTCATTACGTACGTTACAAGTGTGCGTAAGAAATAATTTGTATTGAAGGGAGATTACCTGACAAGATAATGTTTTAGTCCTTTGTCATTGGAGTTGCTTTTAAAGGAAAGAATTTGCTCCTAGAGGCAGCAATTTATTTCCTTTAAGCGTAACCCCCATTTTGGAAGCGATACTAGGGATATTCTTTCTGGTTGTGCATAAAAATAATTCCGTTCTGGCTACGTCACTGCTCTTTTTATTTCGTTCATATACTATGTTCTGAGATTGTGGTTCTTCCTGGACATATTTTCTGTTATTTACCGTATGAGCAGAGTCGCGAGAAGAAGGGTCAATTGGCATTCCGTGAATCTGTCAATGCTTCTGCTAGATCCCTAAGCCCGGCCACGTTTAGCTTGTTGGCTTATGCATCACGAAAACATGCCTATATAATTTTGACACCCTTAAACCCCACTTTTATATAGTAAAACTGAGGTTTACAGGGGTTTACATTATTTTTCTTATTTCTGCTCAGAAACATAGATTGTGGATACTCGTTAGAACCGCCTCGCCGAGGCGGTTCAAACGATTGTCCACAATCTATGTTTTGAGCAGAAATATGAAAAATATCAGAGTTTTTTATAGGAAAATTTTCAATTTTTGGAGGTGGAATTTTCTATATATTTGAATAGGCGTGTTTTCGTAATAGTGTCCTCTTCGCCTACCGCTTACATCAGCGAACAGTATTGGTTCTGACGAGACTGTTCGGGCACAGGCTCGGCTGCACCTTTGCTGATTGCATATGCTATAGCGGCTTTTTTCCCCACGATGCGATTCATTAGGAAAACACGCCTATTCAAATACACTGAAAATTTTACCACCAAAAAATGGCAATTTTCCACATAAAAAATTCTGTTATTTTTCATAATTCTGCTCAAAACATAGATTGTAGGTACTCGTTAGAACCGCCTCGACGAGGCGGTTCTAACGAGTACCCACAATCTATGTTTTTGAGCAGAAGTAAGAAAAATAATGTATACCCCTGTAACCCCAGTTTTACTATATAAAAGTGGGGTTTAAGGGGGTCAATATTATATAGGTATGTTTTCGTGATGTTTTTTTTTCCCACTATGCGATTTATATATGGTTCATAAGAGATACCAAGAACGAATAGCAACTGTCCTGTGAACCTACACTGAGCATTCAATTTTCGCCAGTAAATTTGTGCAGTCATTGTACAGACGAATCATAAGTGAATAATTTGAACAGATAGCGTAAAAGCGCAACCTGACCAGGGCCTTCGCTTTTTGCATATTGGCCGTGTCAAGCGAAAAAGTGCTTCCGAGTATGCGCAAAATGTGCGGATTCACATCATCCTGGGCATGCGCAAAAACCCACCCGGTCATTTGCTCTCCTCTGAATCATTCTATAGCATCCAGTGAATCTGTTTGCGGGCAGCGAAGGCCCTGATCTGACTGCGCGGACGCGCAGGCTGATCTGGGCCTTCGCTGTCCTCATACGCCTGGAGATTCGTTTTCCCATGGCGCGGCCCATATAAGCTACAGTAAAGTACTTTTTTCTCATACTTTTCTTAGATACTTTCAGCGACGGTGGAGTTTGGATTGGAGGAAATGACGGTAATGTTGATTCCGTTTGGAAGTGGGAGTCAGGAGAAGATTTTGTCTACACCAACTGGGACCCAGGCGAACCTAGCAGTAGCACCCATTTGTCCGATTGTATGCGTGTCAGAGAGTTCAGCTGGAAGTGGCACGACCAACATTGTGCAAATACCTATGGATGTATCTGTGAAAAAAACTATTCTTTAACCTAGACAATTTCCGGAATTAAAAATAGTACCATATCTACTACTGCAGGGGCGATCCAAGATAACTAAATGCGGAGGGTGGGGGGGGGGGGGGGGGGAGGGGGGGTGGTGGGGGGGTCAAAATTCCTGAAGGCGGGGATTCGATTTGATCGAATTACTATACTTACCCTAAGTATTTGGACAGAAAGGCTGAAGCAAACAGTATAGATCCAGATCAGACGCCACAGAACGTGGCGTCTGATCAGGGTCTACACTATTTGCCACTATAATAGCAAGTTTAGATATATTTTCAGGCAATAAAATGGCCTACTCTCTTTTCAGCATCTTTCAGAAAGTCTTTTTTGTTTTTTGCTTGGAGCTTTACACAGAAAAAAGTAAATTTGTTTACTTTTGTCATGATTTAGTGCAAAAACTATTTCACTCAGGGAAACTGGATATCGGGAAATCGGAGGTTGCTAGATTTCGGAGGTAAACAAATGATTTCATGCAGCGACATGGTATGTACTTATCCTCTTTTAATGATCAAAAAAGTGCTTGTGGAGGATAAGCAACGTAACATATATTTTTCAATTGAAAAATTTAATATATGAAAATCGCATTTCAGTATAAAGTATCCACCTATTTATTCAAAATCACGTTTCAAAAGGAAACTTCATTGTTTTTCACCCAAATTCCATTTCAGTTGTTTATAGCTTTTATCATGTAAAGGTTTTACACTAGGTATGTATGTCTGTATAATCTAGAACCTTTCTATAAATTATGCAAGAAGTAGCAGATGTGAAATAATTACTAAAGTGGCAGATTTTAACAATTCTTTAGTGTTGTTGTCATATTTATTGGTAACAGGATGTCGGAGGTATGATGAAGGGATATCGGAGGACAGATTTAAATTCGTTAACGGGATATCGGAGGATAGGACATTTTTTGTTCTTGTTGAAACGGCTACAGCTTTCTAAAACGTGATTTGCCCGGTTAAATATTTTGAAGACAATTACCTGAATCGTCAGGGGTTGCATGTAGCAAGCGAACAAAGTGTTTATTTGCTGACTGGCAACGAATGAATGGAATAATGTGTCATGGGTTATCAAGACAAAAAAAAAAACATTAAGATAACCAGCCTAAGCGATGAACACCTCGGTAAACACGACTTCACATAGAAAAAGTGGGGTTTGCACGGGTATAAATAGTTTTTTTTTTAATTATTATTATTTCTGCTCTAAAACATATATTGACTCTTTAGAACTACATCGACCTTCTTTATGCTCTTAAACACAGGTTGTGGGTACTCTTAGAACCGCCACGATGAAAAACAATACGAAAATGATCAGTTTTCTTTTTGAAAAGTTTGCATTTTTAAGACATGAAAACTTCATTAAAATGAATCTGCGTGTTTTCATATTTGTATATCACAACGTCTTGTTCCTTAGGTTGGTTTCCCGGCCTATACGCAGACTTCTGAAATGGAAGGGGCGGGTGTATGAATTGTTAACTATTCTTAAAGGGGACACAGATGCAAACAAAATGCCGATGGGTTGGGTGGGGGCGGGGCAAAAGTAAGGAATATAAAGTGATTTTAGGTTGAAATCTGCATGATTTTAAAATAATTTGCCCGAAAGGGGTACAGGTCTCGTTTCATCTTTTGGTCGGTTAGACACTCCATGGATTTTTCATTTACATTTAGGCTTAAAACACCAGTCCCGTAGGTTTTGAAATGGGGGGGGGGGATGGGGGTAGTGACCGTTTTGAGGTGGTGCAAATCTCAGAAAAATGTCGATTTAGAGGCGAAAATCAGGGGTGTAAAGTGTGTTTTCGGTTAAAATCTGCTTGATTTTTTAAATAACTTGTCCACAGTGGGGAGCTGCGTTCGTAATCAAAATGCGTACAAATCTAGGTCTTGAGGTCCATACCTACCAAGCATAGTGGGTTTATATTGCCTTCCACTTAAATCCGTGTCAGCCTAGAAGACTTTTCTATCCGTATAAAATTGAACATGTTCATTTATCATCTGAAAATTATACTTGATGGCCAAGGATCCCATCTAGTCCCTGTTTTATCTGGTGTTCCACAAGGTTCGGTGCTTGGACCGGTCTATTTCTTGGTATTCATTAAAGATCTTCCTAATAATATAAGGTCATCTGTTCGTTTGTTTGTTGATGATTGTATAGGATATATATACTCATTCTGACTGTCTTATCTTACAAGATGACCTGGATAGTCTAGCACGTTGGGAAGCCAATTGACAGATGAAGTTCAATGTAGCCAAATGTCATTCAGTGAGGGTGTAACGCCATCTTCCGGATAAGCAGATTAAGTTTGACTACTCACTACTCCAGCACATATTGCAGCAGGTTTATTTCGCTAAATATCTGGGTATCACCATCACTAACAGTCTTGATCGGGGTAAACATATTTCCGAGATACATGTAAAATCAAATACAACTATGACATTAGGGGTTCTTAGAATCAGTTTGGCTTTTGCTCCTAGGCAGACACGGCCTGTTGCATACAAACATATGTTCGCCCTCAACTTGAGTATGCGCCACCTGTTTGGCACGCTCATGTTAAAACTTAGATTCAACAGGTTGAGAAGATCCAGAGAACGGCTGCACGATGGACCTTTCAGCGATGGCGGACTAAAAGTAGCGTAGGCGATATTCTTGATGAGTTGGAATGGCCATCCCTGGAGGCCCGTCGTGAGCAGTCCTCTTTAACCTTCTTTTATAAAATACACGCTGATACAGTGTCTCTTAACAAAAATAGATACTTGACCCCTGTGACTGGTTCAACTCAAACAAGGGCATCAAAATTAAACAACACGCAATACCGTAGGAACCAGGCCTATAATGTGATGCCCTGAAGATTTTTTTCTTTCCTAGAACTACCGGTGTTCCTCAGTGGAATAGTCTTTCCTCTTCTGTGGTAGATGCTTAGACTGCAGAGGAGTTCAAAGCCCGTATGGTATAGAATTGGGAGTCAGAGGTATGCGTTTTAACAGATAGTAAATACTTTTAAGAAGTTCTCAAATAATTTTGTTTTTTGCTAAATTCTAAATTAAGCGACCCACCTAACAGAGGTAAATGCCAAATATGACCGACGCAGTATAAGAAAATAGATAGATTCTAATGATCAGATATACTAATATCAGCCCGTGGGACGAATAAGCACCTGTTCTTACCTTAATAGAGTTATTGTCTTGATATTGCTTGAATATTGTCCGAATTGGGATATTGCTATAAATAATTGTTTAGAGTATGATATGTCATAGATTTACAATAGTAACGTTACGATTATTATTTCTGATCTGAAACATAGGTAGATGGCACTCAATGGCAACGCCACGGCGTCGCGGTTCTTATAAGTTTCCAAAATCAACATTTCAACAGAAACTTAGTAGGAAAATATCACAACATTTCACATACAGAACTTCATTTTTGCGGCGAAAAGCTGTTATATTGCATATAGGTTCTTAAGCGTAATGGCGTTGGTTCAGTTATTACATTACACCCCCCTTCAAACCCATCAAACCCAATTAAAATTGCTACAGAAAGAGACACTAATCTTTGCACACAGGCTTAGCACCATATTGTGCCAGCAGATATTAATTTATATTGATCTTTTTAGACAGAACTCACTGAGTGAATTTCAGTGCATCCGAAATCCAGCAACAGTCCCTCCGTTATCCACTGCACCATGTGTCAAAGAACCTCCGAATATTCCGTTATCCAAAATTCTTTTATCGAAAATTTAAAACTAGTTCTTGCTTTAAATTTTAACAGGAGGCGTTACTTTTTGTTGATAAACTGAAACACTAATGAAGACAGTCGGAGAAAAGATAAGTCCATCTTTGGGCAATAATAAACCAACATGTTGTTTACCATGATCGGGCTGGTAGCCGTTGAATATGCAAAGGAAGAGATCAAAAATAGATCATCGTGGTTCCAATGCCGTTTCAACTGCCACAAAGTAGTTGAGAAAAAAATGCTTGCTTTTTCATATTCATTATTATGTTTCTAGAACGGAGTTTTTTTTATCAAATATTTAAGATATAAGCAAGCAAAAACAGATAATTATATGCCCTGTCACTGCAATGTGATTTGTCATAACTACCTCAGCACAAAAAGTTACATTTTACTCATTGTTTTTCTTTTTTTTTAATCAGATATTTTCACTTTTTTACCATAGTAAAAATGACTGCAAAATATGCAGAATTCTGTAGGGTAGGTAAATTGGAGGCAGATTTCAACAAATTCCGCAAGTTCAATTTTTCTGACATTTTAAAAATATTATTGTGAAACATCAAAAATTCAAATGCAGCAAAGAAAGAAGTGAAGTGTATGAAGTTGGCTTGGTGTTTGAAGTATAGAGCCTGGTATTCGACTTATTCCGTAGTAGTAAAGTATAATAAAGTAACGGTTATGGTTGGGCAAAATCGATATTTTAAGTCCCCACTCCAAAGAAAGGTAAATATTATTTTCTCAGATAGAAATTCAAAACAAAGTCACTTTACTGTAGATCAGACGAATTTTGGTCCGTAAATGTAATTTTAGGGAAAGTATTTTAGAACAAAACACAGACAGAAACAGAAAAGACAAGTGGTCTCTGATGAAATATGGTGAGTCAGAACAAAATATTTTCATTTCAAATAAAACGCCAAGCAAAGAAAGCGTCTTTCCGAATGAGATCGAAAAATTGTAAAATTACGAGCGAATACGGTATCTAAAATTAATACGATATCCAAATTTTTTCAAATGTATCCACATTTCCCATGAAATAAAATTTTGAGTCAACAGCGGTTTCAACTGAACCCCTCGAACCCCTTCTGGATCCGCTCCTGCCTTGTTTTCGAACAGACAGGCCTGAGCAGATCTTGTAGACCCGGAACACAGTGTTTTCCGCTCGATAGTCTTTCTACTTATTTGAATAAATACTTAAGAGTTATTACGCTAATGCGCTTTTAGCTTTGTTTGCGTTGAGGTTTTACGGCACAGTCAATCCATATGGGTCATGTCGAGCGCTCAGTTTACCTAACCCACGTTTTCCTGGGCAGGCTTAGTCCTCCAAGTGGTTAACCAGTATTTGTGCAAATTCTTTCGCCAGAAACTATGACAACTGCCTTTCTTGAAACAGTGGAAGATAGAGAATGACCGTAGAAAATATATCATGATAAATATCCACGAAAGGATGCTGCCAGACCCGGCGGAGATAGAATCCGCGACCTCCTGATGACCGGTCGAACGCGCATCCGACTTAGCCACCGAGGCCGGCCCAATTGCCTTGATAAATATACTTGTATAAAGGTCAATTTCTGCATTATTCATTGTAACGCCACATTTTGTTGAGCCAATGCATTTTGTATTTAACCAGAATTAGTCTTGATACCCATAAAATGGGTAATTGGCAAACAGTGCAGACCTAGATCAGACACGCTGAATGCGGTGTCTGATTAAGATCTACCCTGTTTGCATTAAACAGAAGAATTTATATAAAGCATAATAATATCAAAAACTAAAAAGACACCTTGTTATTGGAAAGAGACCGATCCAAAGAGCTGTGATAGAAGAGGCCATTTGACGTAAATAGGTCAATAAATGCGCTGTTAGGTTAAGTTATTGACGACTGCAGCGTTTATTGTTAACCTTGCAGAGATTATGAAATGCGGCGCTCATCATGATGTCGATGTCAGTGCATCATTAACCAACCATGTTTGTCATACACTCAGTGATTTCTTACCAAAATGTATCACGGCAATCACTAATGATCAATAAGTCATTGTATACGCCCATGCATCACGAAAACATGCCTATATAATGTTGACCCCCTTAAACCCCATTTTTATACAGTAAAACTGGGGTTTACTGGGGTATACATTATTTTTATTATTTCTGCTCAAAAACATAGACTGTGATACTCATTTGAACCGCCTCATCGAGGCGGTTCTAACGAGTACCCACAATCTATGTTTTGAGAAGAAATATGAAAAATATCAGAGTTTTTATTTGAAAATTTTCATTTTTGGTGGTAAAATTTTCAGTATATTTGAATAAGCGTGTATTCGTAATGGGGCTTACACTAGATTAGAGTTTGTCTTTGCCGAGGAAGCACTCAAGTCATTACGAAAACATGCCTATTCAAATATAAGGAAAATTTCATCGATGAAAAATGAAAATTTTCAGACAAAAAAAATCTGATATTTTTCATACTTCTGCTCAAAACATAGATTGTGGGTAGACGAGGCGGTTCCAACGAGTACCCACAATCTATGTTTTTGAGCAAAAATAAGAAAAATAATGTATACCCCTGTAAACCCCAGTGTTACTATATAAAGGTGGGGTTTAAGGGGGTCAACATTATATTAGATATGTTTTCGTGGTGTTATATAAGGTCATAGATTAGTCCAATTCTATTTTCTGCTCAGCGTTATTATAATTAAATATTAGTTTTTACAATAAGCTTGGTCTACGCTTAGCACACATTGTGTACGAAGCGTAGAGCAAGCCTTTTTTTGTGAAAGCTAATACTTGATTACTCGGAGCATTAATACACGACCTTTACACACGGCCACGACCCGGGGTTGGGCTAAAAGTCAAAACGTTGCTCATCTTGAAGTTAAGCTCATCTACTCGAAATAGGGTCTATTGCAGTCACCTCAGTCGTCCGCGTATGCTTGTACATGAAAGTGCTCGTTCGCATTATGTTACGTTTAAATTTTGTTTTTAAGTTATTTTCAAATGTTTGTACCCAAGCTCTCAGTCGTTAGAAAATCTGCTTGCTTGGGATTTGGTTGCCTGGGGAAGCTTCGTGAATTGTAAAAGAAATGACCCATTGATTCATGGCCCGTGGTGAGGATTGGGGATGGGATGGGGGTGGAGTTAGCTTGATAAACACGTTAATAGGTAAATAATATTCCCACTTGGGGCCAATATTCAAGTAATGCAGATATCCATAGAACGGTCTTCAAGATTAATGGCAAAATCACTGGACCGCGTAATTTACGTCACTATGAATTCAAGCAAACACGTTTTTTCACCACTTCATATATTTAAAAGGTTGAATCAGCGGGGTGGGGAACAAGTCAGAAATTATGAGAAACCTCCCTGTGAACGGGCCGGTTTCCTCAAGTTTGATAAATATACAGTATCAAATAATTCTATAAAAGGACAGCGAAGGCTGATCTGTACCTGTGCCGTTCGCATGCAATCTATGACTTTTAGCTTGGCGCAACCCGAAGAGAGGTCCTGTAGTAACAGTAAAAAAAAGACCAGTACTACAACCTGCTCTATAGGTCATTACGAAAACATACCCATATACTTTGACCCCTTAAACTTTTATATTGTAAAACTGGGGTTTACAAGAGTATACATTATTTTTCTTATTTCTACTCATATATATAGCTTGTGGGTACTCGTTTGATCAGCCTCCTTGAAAATTCTTTGAACTTTTTCATTTTTTGACGGTAAAACGTCCAATATATTTGAATAGGCATGTTTTCGTAATGTGGAGTAGATACCGTATTTATTCTAACTGTTGGGACATCTTACCTCCTTACCATACTTATCCTTAATGTCCATTTTGATATCCATTGATGTATGTTTAAACTGCTGGATTAGTGACAAACAGCTTAGGCCCTACTCAGACGCTGCGTTTTGTGGCGTCTGAGCAGGGCCTAAGCTGTTTGCTCAGGCCTGTCTCTCCAAATACCTAGGGTCATTACGGTACGCATTGAGATTCTCCGACATTTTCTCAAAATGTTGACATCACTTCGACTTCTTGTGTATTTTCCTGTGCATCAGTCCTCTCCGAAAAGGGGTCTACCCCTTTTAGAGCAAGTCCCTTTTTAGAAGGGGACAAAAGAATTTAGAGACCAGCTTAAACCGACACAGGATGCAAACATGACGTTCACAGCATTTGAAAATGGAGTTCTGCTCATGTATACACTAGAGGGCGTAAGCAGTGTTGCAAATTTCATCACTGCTTATGAAGTGTCTCAATAAAACCGAAACTCCAATTTTCTGATACATAGTGTGTTCTTTGTTTCGAAAAGCACTTTTTTTACGTTTATTTAAATTACATGAATTGACCCAGCCAATACATAGTTTATAGAAAACAGATAAGAAAACAAAGAGGATACTGTGACAGATAAACAATGATTTAACATGAATAGATTCTGAAAACAGTGACCCTTGAGAACAATGAACACTCTCAGAAAACGGAAAACATTTTGAAGTTTCAAGTTTTTACACTGAAATAGTAATATATTAGAATGTTGATGGCTTCAGGTCGTTTCATTTTTCCTTTTAACATACACTTGTTGTAAGAAATCCAAAATCAGAATAAAAAATAAATCCTTCTTAAGCCTGGCGTCCCGTAAATGGGGCATTGGCAAGCAGTGTAGATCCAGATCAGACGCCGCAGAACGCAGTGTCTCATCAGGTCTACAGTGTTTGCAGTAAGTGAAAAAATTGCTGCAACAGATGGTTAATAATGAAAACTAACCACGTACTCCAGGAAATGGACCTGCCTAAAGAGGTGTAGAATACTCCACTTAGCATAAATGGGTTGAGTACTAGAAGCATGTGGGGCGCTGTAGGTGTAAAGTGCAACTCCTGTTTTAGTTGTCATGGGTCTTATCATGGCAGTATGGACTTACCTGGCACAGATCCTCTTCACCTGCACGCACCTCTCTCATATCGTATCATCACTTTGCAGAGATGATTATAAACCCGTTGTTTGGCTGTTCAAAGACCAAACAGCAAAGCATCTAACACCTTACACTGCTTTGTATTAAACCCCTACGACTCCCCTCACACAATTTTAAAATGTGTTCAATGAACTCATTCATCGTTGAAGCTGTACATGTTTATTTATTTGAAAGGCGTTCATACCAAATGCTGATAAGGGTCTTGATGTTTTTCTAAACTATCATTACGAAAACACGCCTATTCAAATATATTGAAAATTTTACCACCCAAAACTGAAAAATTTCAGATAAAAAATTCTGATATTTTTCATATTTCTGCTCAAAACAGAGATTGTGGGTACTCGTTAGAACCGCCTTGGCGAGGCGGTTCTAACGAGTACCCACAATCTATGTTTTGAGCAGAAATAAGAAAAATAATATATACCCCTGTAAACACCAGTTTTACTATATAAAAGTGGGGTTTTAGGGGGTCAAAATTATATAGGCATGTTTTCGTGATGTAAGGTAAACATAAATGTTTTATTGGTGGTGTTGGCGGTTTTACAGTCAAAATACAATCTTTATAAAACATCTAAGAAGCTCTATCTTCTTACACCAGTTTTAGTTGTACTTTTTAAACTTATTAATATGTTGTTGACACTTTTTCTCAACTCTTTGGGAATCATGAGGCAAATGAATACACTCTGTATTTTAATTTCTTATACGACTTGTAGAAGGGCAACCTTTATAAATTGTGTTTTGTTAGTAAGATTTCAAAACAATAAAGCCAATGTAAGTAATTTCTTCCTCTGATCTCTTTACATACTGCTCCTGCCCAGCACGATAGCAAGGAAGTTATCTTCATGCTTCTATTATGAGAGTGTTACAAAAAGTTTACTTTCAAAAACGTCTCAAACAGACTAAGAATTATTTACGGAACTTAAAAGTAAGCGTTAAAACATATTAAGTTAGAAGTCATGTAAACCACTACCAGTTTTTGTAAAAGATTAGCTGTGTTTTCACCGTCAGGTGTCTGCTTCTCGTCGTATAGTTCCAGATAAGTTAAAAGAAGCTTGCCCATTATCTGACTGGTCTTCTAATCTAAACCACCTTTTAACACAATCAAAGAATAAACGTTTAAACGCACGTCTCACTTGATCGTTCACTATACCATAAACAATTGGATTGCTTGCATTTCCTATGAAAAACAAATACCGTAAAATAAGACAGTTTGTCAATCCAAAAATATCAAACCAAAAGGGTAACCATGTTATCACAAAAATGACAGTACATAAAAACAACATCTTAGCTGTCCGTCTGTGATAATGCCTCTTTCGTTTCAACTTTTCTGATCGCCCACTTTGAGCACTTATGCTAAATTTTATTTTCTTCCTGGCTGTTTGTTTAGGTCTAACAGAATCCCTGTCATTCTTTGGGCTAACCTTCGATTTGATTTCAGAATCAGAACTGTCTTCCGGTGGATTCCGGGCATCCTGTTGTTGAATAAGATTATTCGTAGCTAATTCATCAAGAATGTCGCTGTTTTGGGCGTTCGTTTCAAATCTACGCATCCTGAAATATCTTCGAATTACGAAACAACTCCGACAAGTCTGATTCCTTGACGGTTCGTGTTGTGCCTGTTGACATTGTTCTGTGCAGGAAGTTTCAACATTTGAATCGGTTTCCATTACAACACTACTCCGACTAGTCATTTTCTGCCGTAATTTCGACTTCCTCCACAAGACGATGTATATAATAGAATATAAAATACCCATGATAAAGCAAGAGATGATGAACGCCATAAGTATGAGGGCTTGATAGGCAGTAACAATCGCTTTTCCCATTATTTCGTAGGTAAAATGACAAAATTTGCCGGTTGTAAATTCATGAGGAAAACGGCATTTTATATCCTTAACATCCAAATCACGTACAACAGCAAATGTTCCAACAGATGGTCCTGCTAAAATGCAGCTCACTCCAAGAACAATCCATACCCCTACGTTGATATTATTCACATTAAGTTTGGTACCGATTTGACAAACGGCAATGTATCGTTCTGCAGCTATGGCAACCAGTGTTGCGGAAGAAGCTAGAACAGAGAAATGACGAATGAATTCGAAAAGGCGGCAAGCAACATCTGACGTCACAAGATGGAGCTCATACATAATAGTATAACTAATACACAGACTAACAAGTCCAAGAATGCGAGTACTTTAATAAATGTGTTACACGCCATACTATCTCTCCGACGACAGAAGACAATTAACACAGGAACATTGCCCACAGTTCCAACTAGAGCAAGGGCGATTACCATTACCGTAAGGATAACGTATTCTAAACTCCATGTAGGTGACAGCACATATATTGGTACGGATGCATTGCTTTTGATGGAGTGTGTTGAATTTGTCGACACAGATTTGAAAGTGATATTCATCTTTAAATCAATATGTTCAAGTTCCCCAACGCATAGAAAACAGTCGGCAGTATACTTAATGTAACGTCACATGTGATATAGGATTCCCTTCACTGGCGTATTTGGTAAAATTTATCTGCAAGAAAAAAAAGAACAACGACGTAATTTAGGATAGCTAAGAACGAGCTAATAAGAACGATAATGTTATTACTGCCAATTAGGATACTCCTTTTTGCCATATTAGCCTTAATTTCTTATCATGCGTGTCCCATAACTTTACTACAGATTGATGTATCTAAACCTGATGGTTGAGTGACAAACAATGTAGACCCTGATTAGACCATATTTTTATTACGTCTTACGCATAAAACTAGGACTGTAACGATACAGTCACTTAAAGATACGATACATAATGCAATTCTTGTCTCCGATACGATACGTATCACGATACAATTTCCGTACATAAGTTACAGCTCGAAAGTTCTAATACTTTTGAAAACAGGTTCTAAACCATCTCAGAAGTTCATTCTTATGTAGCAATGCCTGTGCAAGATGTCACTGTTTGTCATATAAATGATCAGTGTATTTCAGTAATATTTAGATCTTTGTGATTTGTTATAACAAATGGTCTTGAAATCTGTTAAAGCTATCATTTTGTTTGGAAATTGTACTATTGGTGTATCAGCAGGTATCGCGATTTTAGCCCCACGATAGGAAACGCGTATCGTCAGAAAAAAGTATCGCCATACGATACGATTTCAATGAATCGTTTCGCCTCTATATAAAAACATTTTCGGAGATGGGGCAGTTTTCCAGAAAGTATATCATTGATGTATAACATAGACGCCTGATCAAACCCCATTTACCTTGGCATCACGAAAACATGCCTATATAATTTTGACCCCCTCAAACCCCACTTTTATACAGTAAAACTGGGGTTTACAGGGGTATTTTTCTTATTTCTGCTCAAAACATAAACTGTGGGTACCCGTTAGAACCGCCTCGCCGAGGCGGTTCTAACAAGTACTCACAATCTATGTTTTGAGCAGAAATATGAAAAATATCAGAATTTTTTATCTGAAAATTTTCAATTTTTTGGTGGTAAAATTTTCAATATATTGGAATAGGCATTTTTTCGTAATGGTACACGTCCGTCAGTCTCACCGTTCATAATTGTGTCCTTGTGTATATCGACAATATGGTTTTCCGAATTACGATTTTGATACGTTGACATCAGACTCATTTCATGTTTTTTTTTTTATTTGCCAAAGGAGCATTTGACACTGTAACAATCTATATGACAAAGTAAGTCGCCTTCGAATCAGACATTGCATGTCTTATAATTGCAATATAAATGTGAATGGTTGTTTAAAAGTGTGCGCTATTTGACAGTTCGCCTGGTGTGAATATGTTTCTCAAGTGATTTTAATCTAATAATACATTTCTCAGAACATTTTACACTTATACTTAATTGGTTTTATATTTAGTTTGCGTGAGCTTACAGCGTCATTATTTCTACTGTGATCCAAGTCAATAAAATGCTTTCATGTATTCCCATGTTTCATTTTAAAATTCGTCCAGAAACGTGACAAAACACAGTGTATTCAAAATACAAGACATGCTTCATTGCTGATTTGTGTCTGTTTTGTTAAGGGAAAACGGTCTTGTTTTTCCTCTCCGCAGAAGCCAGAGCTAATCTTGTTGAGGCATTTAATCCATTTTCAAAGCATTTAGTTGACGTGCTATATAGTACTGATATATATATATATTGAAAGAAGCGATTGATGAAATTTATCCTGAAGAACTTCATCTTATCGCAGCAAATACTTCTCATACTGAAGCTCCATTTCTTGATTTAAATCTATCAATATCCAGTGGCATACCATATTTACCGTATGTATTCGGACAGACAGGCCTGAGCAAACAGTGCAGACCCAGATGAGACGCCACACTGTTTGCCACTCCATCACGAAAACATGCCTATATAATTTTGACCCCCTTAAACCCCACTTTTATATAGTAAAACTGGGGTTTACAGGGGTATATATTACTTTTCTTATTTTACTCAAAAACATAGATTGTGGGCATTCGTTAGAACCGCCTCATCAAAGCGGTTCTAACGAGTACCAACAATCTATGTTTTAAGCAGAAATATGAAAATTATCAGAATTTTTTATCGGAAAATTTTCATGTTTTGGTGGTAAAATTATCGTTATATTTGAATAGGCCTGTTTTCGTAATGTCAGCCAGCAAATTTTAGACACAGAATCGGGGAGTAAATTGTATCGGTTTAAACTTCAGAGCAAGTGTATTAAGGAGTTGAGGTGTCCGAATAATAAGGGTATATATTAGTAAGTGCATTTTAAATATACAACAAAGGAGATGTTTTTGAGTTTGACATTATAAACATTTAAGTGCAGATACCCAGGAAATACCACAATCACGAAGCACAGCCTACCCGAGGCACCAAAAGAAGGAGAAATGAGGAACAAATAATGACAAAACAAACGCCAGATATGAAAAAAAGGAAGAGGAAAGTCCAGGGAGTGCCACAATCACAAACCGCAGCCCTTTCCAGACACCAAGAGGAAGAGGAAACAGACAAAACCAAACAAGCGCAAATCGGACAAACGTGGCACCAAGAATAGCTCACTCTTCCCCAAGCGAGGTAATCGCAATGCTAAAAGAACTGGAAAAACACAAGAACAAAATTACTCAAGGCAAGACATAAAACAAATCGCCTCGTAGACTAGATCACAAAGCAAAAAAGAGTAAGACTAACACCGGGACCACCACCTTAGAACGGTCAGTAGAATAAACCACCGGGGGATGGAGCGGGGGGTGAGTGTGGTTAAAGCATTTTTACGGCCAGCCAACTTCACCCAGGGTCCCGATGCCACTCTTAATCACAACAAGTAAAACAGAAAGCAAAATGGGCAGCTGTTGAAGGTGACCAAAATGCTAGCATCACAACACTACTAGTAAAACAGGAAGCAAATTTGGCAGCTATTGAAGACTGTGACCAATATGCTAGCATCACAATACATATAGAAAAAAAACAAACAAACAGAAAGCAATGCGTGAACCACAAAGCTACAAATAGTAAGAACAACACAAGGACTGCCTCCTTAGAACAGACGCACTAAAAAAAGCTGCAACAGAGGAACCGCCTTGGAATGTTCAGTGTCATTACGAAAACACGCCTATTCAAATATAGTGAAACATTTTACCAACAAAAAAACTTAAAATTTTCAGATAAAAAATTCTAATAGTTTTCAAATTTCTGCTCAAAACATAGATTCTGAGTACTCGTTAGAACCGCCTCAATGAGGCGGTTCTAACGAGTACCCACAATCGATGTTTTGAGCACAAATAAAAAAAATAATGTATACCCCTGTAAACCCCAGTTTTACTATATAAAAGTGGGGTTTAAGGGGGTCAAAATTATATAGGCGTGTCTTCGTGATGGAAAAGTCGGCAGGAATATCTGCACATCTTCATGTGTCATTTTTTTTTTTTTTTTTTTGCCAAAGCATCTTATAATGTTAACGACGCTAAAAAGTATTTCTCATGTTTAACTTCTAACATTCTCAAATAAAACTGTTGGTATCATTAACTTCGTAAAACAGTTTCAAAATTTATCATAAATACAACAAATTAAATTTAATGATGGCTTGAAAAAACTGTTTCAGCTGGGAATATCGGAACCCGAGTTTTATGGCTGATATAGTTCATAATCTCTGGAGTAGTGTTAGTAAATAAATATTACATTGTTTGACACTTGAGAGCAATTAACATATTCACACTGCTGCGCGTCAAGTCCTCTGGGTCCGACTAGCTAGTTTCGCCAGTTAGACCCAATTAGTGAGTCGGATTGTTCTGAACGATTCAGAAAGTGTATTTGTCGTTATAAAATGATAGGACACAATGCAGATGTTAATATGACATAGCTTTTAAGTGAATTAACTGCACTGTATCTTAATGTCTTTTGGGTCTCCATAGTGTCCATTACGAAAACAAGCCTATTCAAATATATATAAAAATTCACCTCCAAAAACTGAGAATTTTCAGATAAATAACTCTTATATTTTTCATACTTCTGATCAAAAACATAGATTGTAGGTACTCGTTAGAACCGCCTCGCCGAGGCGGTTCTAACGAGTACCCACATTCTATGTTTTTGAGCAGAAATAAGAAAAATAATGTATACTCTGTAAACCCCTGTTTTACTATATAAAAGTAGGGTTTGAGGGCTTCAAAATTATATAGGCATGTTTTCGTGATGACCGTGTTTTTAGTGTAACTACATAATAGCATTTTCACTGACACTGACCTTCTGTTGCTGTTTGTCTTCCTTTGTCTGTTCTTTTTTGTGTGTTTATTCTATCGTCTGAGGCTCAACGTCCATGTCAAATACTGAAAGACTCTCCTTAATTTACGAAAGTGGTCTGTAAGAATAAGATATACTGCCGAACAGCATCTGCAGGCATGTTCAAAGAGCTTGGGTGGTTTTCGGTCGAAAGTAGATTTAAGTATAACAAATTAGTACTAACGTATAAGGCAGACACCAGAAGCATGTTAAAGCTCGTCTAACAAACTCATTGTTTAAACTTGAGATCCAGTGATAACTGGACCCTATATATACCAAAATCATGCGCAACGCTCTACATTTGGAGATTGGAGCAGTTTCATACTTAGCTCCCAAGCTGTGGAACTCTCTACATCAGCCAGAATTTGTAATAAATTAAAATAAAACAGTGGTTTAGGTGGAATAAAATTTAATCCTATGGGTATTTTATCGTTGTTCATTAGTCAAACATAGGAAGATGCTGCTCCTACTTGAAATCCATCATGTTTTATGTCAGCTCTATAGCGGCTGTGCCCAGTGTATCACCATTGCAACTCTTGATACGAAAGGACGTGCTGTTTGGACATTGGTATCTGCCATATGCTCTTTCGTACATCGGTTTTCGGTGTGGTCATCACGAAAACATGCCTATAAAATTTTGACCCCCTTTAACTCCACTTTTATATAGTAAAACTGGGGTTTACAAGGGTATACATTATTTCTCATTTCTGCTCAGAAACATAGATTGTGGGTACTCGTTAGAACCGCCTCGTTGGCTCCCTTTTTCTGTGGGGATCAATGACTATTTTAACTCCGGAGACAGATGAAAACACGCGGAAAGGCTGTGCTTGACGCTCCGGTACACATCTCGGTCCTTTTGTGTGTGTGTGGTGGTGCCCCTCTTTATGGCAACATCCTTCTATCTGATGTATTTCAAAACTTTTATCATTTACTATATAACATATCTGTGACAAGTGTTTTATGTGCACTGTATGATGCAGAGTCTTACATGTATCTTTCATAATGTTAAGTTTCAATTTTGTTCCAAACATTTAGCATGTGCTTTAGTCTTATTGTTTGTAACTTTGTTTTTGCGTATTTCTTACATTTCTGCTGTTACATGTTGTGGCATTATATTTTAATATTTGTATGTATTTTATATCAGTATGCTATAGAGGACCACAAGGTAGACTAGCTTTTGAAGCTAATTATGTATCCTCTTGAAATATTGTATAAACAAAAATAAATGGATAAAAAAGATGCTGTTTTGTGTGGTCATTACAATTAATTAAACGATATCCCGGCGATGCCTTGAGAGGGGGAGGACTGTGTTTCGTGATTTTCGCATTTTCTGGGTATCTCCATGTTTAATTTTTACAACATTTTCCGTCTTATTTTCACGGCCTAATGTGTTTTTTTTTTTTTTGTTTTTTTTTTCTTTAGTTTTTTTATTTTTATTTTTATTTTTTTTTTTTTTTTTTTTTTGGCAGAATATTTATTATTTCCGATAGCATTTCAGTGGTATTTCCACGGCAAGTTCATGTTTAGTTCTGTAGTAGAGTAGGTAACTTAAAACCTGTAAACAACGATCCTTTTCTGAAAAAAATCTCCCGAACGATGCGAACATGTGTCTTCGGGCATGTGCGGACAGCGGAGGCCCAGATCAGCCTGCACATCCGAGCAGTCTGATCAGGGCCTTCTCTGTCCGCTAACAGAACCGGGATACTACAGAATGTACGAATGGAGAGCAAAAGCCCGAATGATACTTTGCACATGCAAAGGATTATCTGAATCGGCGCATTTTGCACATGTTCGAAGGCACGTTTTCGTTTGTTGTTTATTACTATTCTCGTAAATTTCCTCTATATGTACTGAAGTCAGCTACATGGTTTGAAAGAAGTTGTGAATCTATCTGAGAACTTTTTTTGTGTGTTAAGTTCTTAAGTCACTTCTTGAAGTGATCAAGGTCTACACCGTTTGCATAAAACATTACGAAAACACGCCTATTCAAATATATAGAAAATTTCACCGCCTAAAACTAAAAATTTTCAGATAAAAAAATCTTATATTTTTCGTATTTCTGCTCAAAACATAGATTGTGGGTACTCGTTGAAACCACCTCGGAAAGGCGGTTCTAACGAGTACCCACAGTCTATGTTTTTGAGCAGAAATACGAAAAATAATGTATACCCATGTAAACCCCAGTTTTACTATATAAAAGTGGGGTTTAAGGGGGTAAAAATTATATAGGCCTGTTTTCGTGATAAACAGGAATTTCTATAAAACATAGTAATAATAAAAACTAACCAGACACCCTGCTATTGGAACAGACCAGTCCAAAGAGTTGTGGTAGAAGAGGCTCTCGACGTAATTTCATTAGGACGTATACACAATACGAAAACACGCCTATTCAAATCTACAGAAAATTTTATCACCAAAAAATGAAAATTTTTAAATAAAGAATTGTAATTTTTTTTCATATTTCTGCTCAAAGCATAGATTGTGGGTACTCGTTAGAACCGCCTCGATGTTTTTGAGTAGAAGTAAGAAAAATAATATATACCCCTGTAAACCCCAGTTTTACTATATAAAATGGGGTTTAAGGGGGTCAAAATTACATAGGTATGTTTTCATGATGAAATTCTTAGATGTGATATAATTTAGTCACGGTGGGCAATCGCCATATTCGGAGCCAGCGGCTCTGCAAAAGAAATGTTATCGGAACCCGCGTCACATGCGGCTCCGAAGTTATGGATGTTAAACACTCGACAAAAAATGATGCGGAGAGGTAGGTACCATATTTTGTGATTTTTATCTTCTCTTTGATGGATTGAATGAAAAAAAAGGAGAATTCCATTTACTGACTGGACCATTTTACTCACGGTAAATGCACAGAGGCATGTTTAGATGTAACTGAGTTTTCTTTAAACATGTTTGTCCCGAGACCAGTCAAACAGTGCAGCTGCATAAGCTGCGAGAAAGATCAACATTACTTCGAGTCTCTGATTTTCGTGACTTTGTGTGTTCTTTCTTTCCAAAGGCGATCCTTTTTGACTTTCATTCCTATAAACATATAAGCTTTGTAGAGTTAGGTGATAACATTAAAGTCTTTGGTTGACCCCAGTCAGCATTCTACGTAAATCTATATCGGGCCGTCATCGGCCCGATGTAGATTTACGTAGAATGCGTGCTGGGACATTATTTCTTTCCCACTTGTCTAAATGAGTTTTCTGAACAGAACTACACGAGATCTACCCAAAAGAGCCGTAACTTTATGTAGTGCGACTCCGTTTATGGAATGCGGCTCGGAAATTGTAGACACAATTTTGTCTACACAATTCAGTATAGCAAGAACTTGTCCGCGTAGTTAAAGATCTAATTCGATCAAATTACCGCACATACTCCTATAAGCGCACAGTCAAGCAATTCCGTAGTCTTTAGATTACAGCCAGTGTTTATTTTCTTTTGTTTACTTCTTTATAAAGACATTTGTTGTGGGTACCCATTTGAATTGCATCGACTTGTCGATGCAATTCAAATGAGTACCCAGAACATATGTTTTTATAAAAGAAAATCGGAAAATAAGAAAACACAATAGCATCGCATAAGCATCATTTAATAAGTCCTTCACCGATCTTTGTTTAAGTGTACCCTTAGTAGAGGTGGATACATATTTTACCACAAGTTTTCCCAGTACTTTTGAAAAACCTAAGCGCACGGTGCGGTAATAAGGTTGAATACGGTAATTGGCAGAGATATGCTCCTATAACAGCAACGCCATACGTCATTAAGCTGTTTTGCATTTAGAGTCAGAATAGACAGCTCTTTTTAAACTTCTAAAACAAAAGCTCCTTTATCTGACAAAAACATTAAACAAGTCCGTAACTATGTGATCTTTCAGTGATCCCAACTTGCGCTAGAAAATCGCGTACATGTCGTTCATGTCGTAAGAATAACAATTTTAACGTCACCATATTTGACGTATGTTGGTGTTATTTTTCGTAAATCATTTCGACACCAACGTCTTAGGAACCTGACCGAACATCTTTCTTATGATTGAAAAAGATAGTTCTTTCTGCGTATATTTGGTAAGTTAACAATTTATATTCAATTCTAAAATGCAACTGGTGAAGTAAGAGTATGCAAGGAAAATCATAATTGTGAGGTGCAAACTGAAAATTCCATTCATCGGGATAACTGTACGGCATCACTCAGCAATCATCGTAACAGAAATGTCAACCCGCACATCATAACCATTAAACACCTACACTCTCACACGCAGAATGCCATGTAACAGTACCTTGCAACCCCAGTGCCGTCTCCAGATGATATTCAGGAGAAGGGAGTTTTGTTTTAATTAAAATTTTACTTTTTTCATGATTGCGTCAATACTTTTGAGCAGACTCAATCCCGTACAAATTGGAATGATAAAATTTAAAGAACCCCTGGGACACTGCCAATATAAAATGATTTTTACTTGTACTTTGCATTTGTTTCTCGCATAGTAGATACAGTGATGAATAACCAAGTGATGAACAGCCAGGATCTCTAACCAATTGACCAAGGAGATCTGACATTAATCTGTGACAATAATGCAATGAAAGCAACGTACAAGAAGCAAAGACAAAATCTATTTTCTCTATTTGTAGTCTTACGACACGACAGTCGTAACACAGGAATGAAGCATAGCTGAAAAAAAATCTCACGCCTGCCATGGGAATCGAACCCGGTCCTCCCGGTTAAAAATCCAATGCTCTAACCACTGAGCCAAAGAGTCGACTCCATGACCAATTGACTCCTCCGTCAGAAGGCTATAACCACGCCCATGCATAAATCCTTAGACAAACAATATCGTGATACCTGTATTTGTCAATGAAAACTGCATTCATACCTGAAAAAGTACATAGGTAATATTGTTTGTCCAAGCAATAACATTTACTGTTAACTGGTAAGCTAGTTTGGTTGGTCAGATTTTGGTGTCATTTACTGGTCAGGTGTTTTCACGGAGGACTCAATTGTCAGAGATTGAATATATACTTGAAGCTATGCGTAATCTGCCAAGGCAGATAATCGAAGGTAGGAATGCTCGTTCGTAACACTCCCCGTCTTCAAGGAAGTCATCATTTATGATGGCGTGAAGCCATTTTCGGCGTATAAAGTCCTATCTCGGACAAGCCCCCATCTTACGACACGATAGTCGTAACACAGGAATGAAGCATAGCTGAAAAACAATCTCACGCCTGCCGTGGGAATCAAACCTGGTCCTCCCGGTTAAAAATTCAATGCTCTAACCACTGAACCAAAGAGTCAACTCCCTGGCGCAGTTGTCAGAGATTGAATATATACTTAGAAGCTATGCGTAATGCGTAATCTGCCAAGGCAGATAATCAAAGGTAGGAGTGCTCGTTCGTAACAGTGGGGAGTTATGTTTTACGAACAGTTTTATTGCCAATCCCGCATGCTTGGGATGTACATTTATTTTACCGTCTGATCAGTGTCTTGTTGTTCGGTGTTTAGATAATATAATACCTCTAGTTTCTATCTCTGTAACTCCAAGACTCTAGCTAGTCTTTGTAGCTTAACAGACCAGTTTGTGTCATACCTTGTAGCAACTCCAGACAAAAAGTTTTTTTGTTTTTTTGTTTTTGTTTTTTTGTTGTTTTTTTTTTTCGTGACGGGGCTCATATTATTGCGTTCATATTTAGGTGAATGTCAAAACATGATGAAAAGTAAATCATGTTTTGTCGTATATTGGTTCACTGAACAAACATATTAACCGCAAAATGTTTTTATCAAAATCGAAAACGTAAACAATCATACAAAATAAATCACAGAAATAATAGGAACGATTATAAAATTATGGGATTTGAAATAAAAGTAATAATCATAGCTTTATTGTATGATAAGAAAGCAAAGAAGCTAGCAGTATTTGACAATTAGCACCAAACAAAGCAAGGCAAATCTGCCCTCTTAGTGTTTTACAGTGTATTGTTCCTATTTGATTACTGAACACGGACATTTGCAATTTTGATACGGTGACTAAGTCATTACGCGAAGCTTATTTTTTAAAATGTGATGTTAGTATTTGCAACTTGTGCGTCCACAACTTCAGAGCCGCACTTCATAAACGTAGCCACACTACATAAACGGAGCCACATCCCTCAAGGCTTTTCAGTCGATTTCGTGTACTTTTGTTCAGAATACCGATATGAATAAATGAGCAAGGATTTTTATCAACCAAACATGTCAATGTAACCACAAAAGTTTATAGAACATGTTCATGTATGGAAAATCTACTGACCTTTCTCGCAGCCCATGCAGTTGCAGAATTCGACAAATATTTTCAAAGAAAACACAGTGACATTTATAAACCCGCCCTTGCTTGGGACGTCAGTTATATGACACGGCCATCGAATAAAGTTCTCTTTTTTTCTTGTTACACCCATAAAAGAACAGAATAAATGAAGATATCTAAGACCTACCTCTCCGTGTCACTTTTAGTCCATTGTTTACCATCTTCAACTTCGGAGCCGCACGTGTCGCGGAAGTTCCCCATAACATTATATTTGCGGAGCCGCCGGCTCCCAATATGGTTACCGTATTCGACCTAATTACCGCACCGTGCGCTTAGGTTTTTCAAAACTACTGGAAAAACTTTAAAAATATGTACCCACCTATATTAAGGGTACATTAAAAAAAGAGATCAGCGAAATACTTGTCTAATTATACTTATTCGATTTTATTTCTGATTTTCTTTATAAAAGCATATGTTGTGGGTACTCATTTGAATTGCATCGACAAGTCGATGGAATTCAAATGAGTACCAAAAACATATGCCTTTGTAAAGAAGTAGAGAGAAAATATACTTGCTGTAATATTGCTTGACTGTGCGCTTATAGGGGTATGTGCGGTAATTAGGTCGAATACGGTATTACCCACCGTGTTAGTGGGAAGGATTCCGTAGAAGGCACCCTTCATATAAATGTGTCTGAAATCTATGAAATTATAATAATGCACGTCTTAAGTACCAACAAGGGGAACTGATACGCTTTCGTGGGAAGCAATTCTACCACAATTGTATTGTCTCCATTCAAAAAATTGATCCACTCTAAAAGAAAAGAATTTGCTCCCTTTTGGGAGCAAATTGTTAAATTTTAGAGTGATCACTTTTTGGAATGGATTTTGTGTGTATGAAACCAAATAGGAAGTATTAAACTTTATTCTCCTTGTTAAAATGGAGGGAAATCTGCCAGATGTATCCAGTCTCCTTAAAGTATTGCTAAATGACTTTCTCTCTTTGAAATGTTCATCCTGTTTTGCTTTTATAATATTACCGTCTCATCATCTAAACTATATACTTAATGCCATGCTCATTAATGGTGTTCTCTGATCTACTGATTAACCGATCAGCATCGCATATGATAGCGTGTCAAACGCCAATAAGAGTATGATTCCAATGGAATTAACGCGGATATGCAAACAGTGAAGGTGCATAAGAATCGTGCAGTCTAATCAGGACCCTCGCTATTCATTTGAAGCAATTATGTTTTGTTCACTTGAAGCAAATAAATTCTAAAAGGAATGTACCTTGAGACCTTGAGAGCAATGTACTCACACACATGCGCTCGCTTGCACGTACGCACACGCACGTACACACACGTGCACACACACACACACACACACACACATACTAATGAGTAGAAATAGTTGAAATGTCTAGTAGGAGTAGTTTCGGCTAATTAAGTTTCATCAGTGATCACAATGACCGAGAAAATATAAAATACACTGTACCATGAATACTGCAGAAGCAGCAGGGAAAAGTAAATGCCATGATCAGACAGCATGGATGCGCAGGCCGATCTGGGGTTCGATGCTTGATTACATTGTATGTATACTGTACTTACCCTAGCTACTCGGTCGGTTAAACTCATTAACACACATCAAAAGTTTGAAAGATTAAAATCAATAAAGATTACTCTTTGAAACAAACAACACATAAAAAAAGACGAAATTCGGAGGCTCAGTTTCATTGAGCATTGCCGTCTGAATGGCTCCACCACCCCCTCACACACACTTAGCTTAAGAGGCCTCGATTTGTCATGATGCAATGAAGTTCATTTACTACGCTCGCACCTATGATCTTTCGAAACTTTGCCAGCTAAATGAGGCACAGCTTTGACCTAGATCGAACGCCGTGTTTTGCAGCGTCCGATCTGGGTCAACACTGTTTGCTCAGGAATGTTTGTCCGAATACCTGGTATAAATACGGTATGCACTATTGTCTAAGACCTGTCGTGATTGTCACGACATGAACAAGAATATCTCATTAACTCTACCCTGCACAAGTTCGTGTCTTGTCTGTAATTTCAAGATCTCCCAAAGGTCCACGATTATTGTATTTACAAACCATTATAGCTTGTAAATTGTACTGCCCGCAATAAGCGGATCAAAGTAAGGCAAGGTTGTTTTGTCAATTAACCCAATAATACCAAGTTACAAAAACAAGCTTCCCTAGCGGATTTCCTGCTGTGCTCTATAAGGCTGAATTTGTTCAAGGCTTCTAGTGTCATGTAACAAGAAATAATACAAATATCAATATTAATCTTGTATATATGCAGATGATCTCCTGTAATTGAATACTAGCTAAGTTTAATCTAGGAGATGGCAACTCCAAACAAAAACCTGCATAGCTGGATTTGCCTGTTCCAGTTATGTAAATTCTGCTTCGGCAGCTGGGGCGGAGGAAATCATTACTATGATTCAAGGGCTCAAACGGCGATGTAGCAGCATGTTGAGGAGCATGGAGAGCATGACAAGGCATAACAGAAGTCATTGTCATCCACTGCATCCGGGCTTAGCTCCAGATGTCCTTACACTACTTGCCTCTGGCTCCAGCCAGGTCAGGACGAGAGAGTGATGTTCTCTGCGTGCCTCGCCCTCTCTATGATCCAATACACAGCGCATGTCATCTTAATCAGCAACACACATTCACAGCAAGCACACATATGTAAGTCATACAAAAGCCCTGTGCCGATGGGCGAGCGGCGAAGTAGCAGGTGAGGAAATACTGGAAGCTGTAGTTGCGGACCTGCACACAGGCGGCTTGGTTCTATATGGTCACTTTCCTTAAGAGTGAAGCAGTATGGGGAATTCGGCAGCTGAACTGAGCGACAGAGCAGACCTTTTCAGGATCGCACTGCTCTCCCACCCCCACGTAGCATGGGGAAGGGTCTAGAAAAGGTACCCTAAACAATTGCCTGCTTCAAAACTCCTGGCTGGTTAACCGCGATCAGCGGGAATCCCACTTAGCGGTTGAACAAGAAAAAATAAGATGAAGTTGATACCTTTAACTATCGGCGCTTGGAATGTGCGCACCCTAATGGACAGTTCTGGTTTTGACAGACCTCAGGGAAGAACAGCTCTAGTTGGAAGAGAACGACAGATACAAAGTCGAGATTGCCGCTTTGCATGAGACTCGCCTTGCAAAGGAAGGGCTTTTAAAAGAAGTTGGTGCTGGTTACAGTTTCTTCTGGAGTGGACGCAAGAAACAAGAGCGGCGTGAAGCAAAAGTAGGATTCGCCATCAAGCAACACCTCGTCAGCAAGCTCTCAGGACTTCCAAAAGGCATAAATGACCGCCTAATGACGCTGAGACTTCCCTTATCTGGCAAGAGGCATGCAACAACTGTAAGTGCCTATGCACCCACAATGACCAACGCAGATGAGGTTAAAGACAAGTTCTATGATTGTCTGGATTCTGTAATTTCCGCAGCACCCCGGACAGACAAACCTCATCTTCCTCGGGGACTTCAATGCCAGAGTGGGCACAGATCACCAAACCTTTGAAGGAGTGATTGGCTCTGAAGGTGAAGGGAAGTGCAAAAGCAATGGACTCCTCCTTTTAAGGAAGTGTGCAGAGCATGAATTACTGATTACCAACACAGTCCCGTCTATCGCAGAAAGACATCATGGATGCACCCTCGTTTCAAACACTGGCATCTCATTGATTATGTCATAGTGCGAAGGAAGGACAGACAGGATGTCAGAGTAACAAAGACTATGTGTGGTGCAGACTGTTGGAAAGATCACAGGCTTGTCAGCAACTCAACTTGCGCATTCAGCGTGTACGACGACCACAAGGCAAGAAGGTACCAAAGAAATTGGATGTCTCCAAGCTGAAACAAGACAGCAAGAAGCAAGCACTCGTCAATGATCTCTGCAGCTGTTTAGATGCACTGGAGCACAGTTCAGAAGATGTAGATGAGAGCTGGGCAGTCTTCAGAGACACCGTTCACTCTTCAACAATGGGTTCCCTAGGACCAGTATCTCGCAAACACCAAGATTTGTTTGATGAGAATGACAAAGATATCCAGGGACTCCTTGAAGAGAAATACCAAAAACACAAGGCTTACGTCAGAAATACCGGCTCAGTATCTAGTAAGACTGCCTATTCAAACATATGCAAGACAGTTCAGACTAGGCTCAGAGACATGCAAGACTCCTGGCTGAGCGAAACGTCTGATGAAATCCAGTCCTTTGCAGACAGAAAGGATATGAAGAAGTTCTTTGATGCACTCAAGACAATATATGGTCCCCAGAGCTCAGGAACCACACCACTCCTTAATGCAGATGGAACTAGTTTTATGACTGACAAAGAAGCTATCTTGAAAAGATAGGCTGAACACTTTGATGGTGTCCTTAATCGGCCATCATCTATCAATGATAAAGCTATCAACAGACTACCACAGGTGGAATGTAATCCGCTGCTTGATGAGCTCCCAACCGTGATAGCAATAAAACTCCTGTCATCTGGCAAGGCTCCAGGATCAGATGCAATACCTGCAGAGATCTACAAAGCAGGAGGTTCTCCAGTTGCAGAGAAACTGATAGAGTTATTTCACATTATGTGGAGAAAAGAAGCCATCCCTCAAGAATTCAAGGATACAACAATTATCCACCTATTCAAACAGAAATGGAATCCTCAAGTTTGTGACAATCATCGAGGCATCTCTTTATTGTCAATTGTTGGGAAGATCCTTGCTAGGGTCCTACTGAGTCGATTGAATGAACACCTTGAACAGTCAGGGCTTCTACTAGAAAGCCAGTGTGGATTCAGGAAAGACAGAGGAACAACAGACATGATCTTTACAGCACGACAGCTTAACGAAAAATGCCAGGAACACAATGTGGACCTCAACATGACCTTTGTCGACCTTACCAAAGCATTTGATTATGGCAAAGTTTGGCTGTTCTGCCAAATACATAGCAATGGTGCGGCAGTTACATGATGGTATGCTTGCAAGGGTCCAAAATGATGGCGAGTTTTCTGATCCATTCCCTGTGACAAATGGAGTTAAGCAAGGCTGTGTACAAGCTTCAACACTGTTCAGCATGATGTTTTCTGCCATGCTTACAGATGCTTTCCAGGATGGTGACAATAGTATACCTATTAGATATCGCTAAGAAGGTTGCAGGCTAAATCCAAGGTGCAGACAGAGGTACTAGATGGGTTGCAATAATCCTTATATAATATAAAATCCTTATATATAATCCTTATACCTCTGGATTAAGACTCGGGAAATTTTAAGGAATCAGATACATTCATGGTATATAATCCTAAGAATGCTCTTAATTCCTAATAACATATAGGTAAGATATAAATTACCTTCACATTTGTACAGTAGACTTTGGAGGCTGCCAATCTTCTTTAAGCATTAAAGGCTACGTTTTCCTGGCCCCCACCACTTTTTGGGCAACAACGTTTGAGCCCAAAGTATGTAAATATGCCATTTGCTGAGACATGCCTCTCAAGTAGAATTTTGCAACAGTAGAAGATTGATTCCAGACTGCTGCTTCGAGTATTTCATGAGCGGAACCTTATCAAAGAATGCCCAGGAAGTAGATAGCGTTCTAACTTCATGAGCTTTAACTTTTAGGAAAACGATGTCTCTTTGGGTGAGTTTCCTACAGGCAAGCTTAATAGTATTAGCTACCCATCTCGAGACAGAAGCCTTAGAGATGTCATAGTCGCCTTTAATTGGTAGAAATAATCTAGTTCTATTCTGATGATAAAAACCAGTCATTTTAAGTTAAAATTTTAATGCTCTAATCCGGCATAAAAGTCACTTTAAATGTTCCTTTTACACGTTCGAGCTAACCTAGGGATAATTATAGGATCTGGGCAAATGGACGGAAGCTGAATCTTTGCCAAAAAACTAGTTTGTACTATCAATGATACTGAACCATCTGATTGATGGAACCTTAAATGATTTGCACTATTGCAAAAGCATGAATTTCGCTACATCTTTTAGCTGTGGCGAGAGCTAATAGAAAGGCAGTTTTAATCGTAACGTGAAGTTTAGATGCCTTATATAAAGGTTAATATGGGGCTTTCTGTAGACAAACTAAGACCCAAGATAAATCCCATTTTAGGGTAAGAGATCTTTGTACAGGTCGTTGCAATTCAAAAGATTAATTAATTCTGACAAGACTGGGTTAGAACCGATTCTATTACCAGTCTTAAATTTAAGCGTATTTGAGATAATGGATCTATAGCCCTTGATGGTACTTATTTAACTTTTTTTTTCTCAGAAAACAGGTAAATAAGGAAGTCGGCTATAACTGTAAGAGGGGCCGAGACCGGATTAACCTTCCTTCTATGACACCAGTTGGAGTATACAACCCAATTTGCATCATAGACTTTCTGAGCAGATGCTCGTTTCCTTATGTACTGATTCAATAGAGAAAGATCTATTACAGGACGTAACTTTACGTTCTTTTTTGGGACAAGAAAAAGCCGGGAATAAAAACCGGGAGTTCCCGGATCTTGTACCCTTTCCACTGCCCGTTTCTGGAGGTTCCAGTATCTCTGCTCGTATAACAGGAAGGAAGAATGATTAAGACCTATCGGAACTGTCGAAAGAGGGGGAGTTGAATTGAATGGTATCCTGACACCGTCTCGTACGATAGAGAGAACCCATTTGTTTTGTGTTAATTCTCCCCATTTCTCCATAAAGTGGGCCAATCTTCCTCCCACTGGAATATCTGGGCGTGGTAAGATAGGCAGTGGAAAGGGTTGGGTTTCAGAACTTTGTGGAAGACGAGGTATGTTTAGAGTAGGGGAACTGCTTTTTGTTACAACTCCTCTTAGAATAGTCCTTCCTTTCACTGGAAGTAAAGGACTGAGATTTAGTTTTAGACCTGTACGGTTGGTTCTGTTTAGGTCTATAAGATTTGGTCGGCTGTCTAGGGTTCTTAAACGATCCTGTAGCCGAGTAAGATGATTTTTGTTGTTGTTGGATATTAACATTAGTAGAGGAAGAAGCTAAAAATTTCTGCTTCATAATTTGACTTTGATAGAATTTATAGGAGCATTTCTCAGTTCATGACTGGAATTGCCCAACAATAGTTTCGATGTGGCTAAAGCTGCGTCACGTCTAGCCTGATACAATTCTGCGGCTAATATAGTTGACATGGCTGTAGCATGTTAAATTGGCTTGGCCACTGCTTCAATGAGTCTGGACAAGGCATTGGCTGACATGGACTCTTGTTGGAGACAGAGATAAGCTGCTGAAGAGAATAGATCAGCGTGCGAATTAATCGCCGCTAATTTACGTGCTCTCTTCTCCCGGTATTCTAAATTTCTAACTGGAACGAAATATCTTCATTTACTAGACAAATCTAGTAGCGATTCTTGTTGAGGAACATTTTCCGTTGGAAAATACTGATTTTGGCTTTTGTAATATTTCATAGGAGCCAAAGATGTAACTAAATTTTGAGGACATAACCAGTCTTTACCGAAGTTTTCCGATTTAATTTTTCTTGTATAAACTTGGTAGTATTTTTTCACAAGTTTTGACTGAAGAAGAACTAGTAATGGAGTTGCACGTGAATCCATTAGTTGTTCGGTTTCTGATAATGGTTTAGCCAGATTGTGTTTTTCCGAGGGTTACGGACACAACTACGTACTATGGCAACGGTTTAAAGACTTCCTTAATTGCCTTGTAAAAGGACCAGACTTCTCGGGTTCAGAGCCTAAATCCTTTGAAATTTGTTGCACCACATTATCGGTATATATGTTTGGTGTCTCGTCAATGGTTCTAACAGGTTGTACCGTGGAATGTACGTCTACAACCTGAGGAGACTGTCTTCATCTTTTTCTTCTTCTCCTCTTATGTGAGTATCTAGACCTCTTTGATTTCTTACTTCTCTTATGAGAAGACAGATGAAGATTTAGAAGAGGTTGAAGATGAAAAGGATCTATATCTTCTCCTCTTCTTAGACGTATGTTCTGGCTTAGGCTGATCTCTCCTACTCTGTCTAGTCAGAGTTGTTTGCCTATCAGAGGATTGCCAAATGTTAGTAGGCGGATCGATGACTACTGGATTCGACATCGTACTAAAGTCTGGTTCCAATGGCAGCAATATCCTTTGAGAACTTCTTTAGTTCTGAGGCTCCTTCGTAAATGAATGCTCAGAACTCTTATGTCTATGACTGGACACGCGGTATTCAGTGCCAAGCGTTTGTTGCCTGATGACCGGTGCCTGGTAAATTGACTGGTGCCTGGTGCCCGGTGACTGGTTGCCCTGTGACTGGTGCCTGGTGATTGAATGACCAGTGCCCGGTGACTGGTAATCACCGCTTGATGACTAGTGCCTGGATGACCGGTAACTGGTGACTGGTGACTAGTATCAGATGACTGGTGACTGGTTGCCAGGTGCCTGATTGACCAGTGCCTGGCAGCCCGGTGGTGGTTGACCAGTGATAGATTGCCCGGTGCCTGGTTGACCAGTGCCTGGTAGCCCGGTGCCTGGTTCACTGGTGCCTGGTGAAACTGACTGGTGTCTGGTGCCTGGTGACTGATGACCAGTGCCTGGTGGATTTATACTCTGGGTGCCTCCAGCACCCATATAGTTGCCACCCAGATGGGTCCCACCCCCGGCAATAAAGCCCTGTGGGGTGGTTCTCCCATCAAGAAAAGAGTTGTCGTCACTGGAAAAGTTGATGGTAACGAAAAATGACAGATGAAAGCTGTTATTAAAACGCATTTGTTCTCATTTCGTTTGCTGTTTTAAACATTGTATTTTTGTAGGAAGAAATGATTTCAAAATACGTGTTCAAATCTGAAAGTTTAATTGCTCAAATAAGTGCCATTCATATTGGTAAAACTAAACAAAATACGACCACTCAAATATAGCACCATCATCATCAGCCACTCACCACCATCATCATCATCAGCCATTCAAATTTTAGTAAACTTTTTATTTGGTTAGCTCAAAGCTGGACAAACAAATTATTAATATTGACACTTGAATCAAGTTAAGAATTATCCATAGCTATTAATTGTTGTATACCTACCAATAAATAAATAAGAAAAATCAGTGCTTCGCTTCAAACCTCAAATTTTGATTGGCTCAAATAAGTTGCCAGGGTTACTTGTACTCGTATGGGTAAAACCTCTATACACAACGTCCAAAAATAAGCACCGGTCGTGTTTTTATTCAGTGTTAAATTGTCAGTCACAGATTTGCTTGCTGTAGGTTAAGTGGTGAAGATAGCACACTCCAGCGAAAGCTGAGACAAGCCTACAACATACGTTTAATTGTTCATGGACAAATAGAGGAACAAGAGAAAAACAGCAATATATATAGTTGTTTTATTTTTTATTTTTATTTTTTTTTATTTCTGGTGTATATAGTTTTAATAGCGCAACAAAACTCCCCTTTCTTCATGTTGTCAAATTCTGAATTTAACCTCTTACTTACCTGAGGTAATGATCAAAATCGACTGAACACACACACACACACACACACACACACACACACACACACACACACACACACACACACACACACACACACGATAGATAGATAGATAGATATGCTCGAATGCAGTCTTGTCAGGATAAACTGCAGTTTTGTTTGTTATCCCTATTGTTGAAGCAAACTGGTATTATGCCCTGAACAGTCTGCGCAAGTCACATGTGTCCTACATTTGATTTACTAAGCGGTGGAATAATGCGATACAAATACAACCACGTGTTTACTATACTCTTAGTATTCAGACAGACAAGCCTGAGCAAACAGTGTAGATCTAGTTCAGACGCCGCTCAAAACTGTTCGCCATTCAATGGTATTTTGACACATTAGCAGGTAGCTAAATGGTACTATTTGGTTCCGCGTGACTCCTGACCTCCGTTCCCGAGGTCCCGGGTTCAAATCCCGCAAGAGGTGGAATACAGCTTATAAATGCACGGCGCTGCATAACCCCTTTATCCATTTGATTTTACTTAAATACTGTTGAAAGAGACGTCAAACACCAAATCAACAGAACAGCAACTTTTACGAAAAGTATAGTTAGAATTATTAAATACGTAGAAATAAATGATAACTAGCAAACACACAACCTCGCCACAACGTCGTTACAACGTCGCTGCAACGTCACTACGTTGCAGCGACGTTGTAACGACGTTCTTTAGACATTGTGTGTTTGCTGGGTAGGCGTAACAGACTCACCTGATTTCCATTACTTCCAACACAATATATTAGGAATATACTGGAATTGTTTGCCCTTATTTTCCTACTGGCAACCATTAGTGTAGACATGGAAAGAGAGCCTGAATAGATATGTTCAGAAATGTGCACGAAATGAAGACTAATCAGCCTTTGTATCTGCACAGTCTGGTCAATCTTAATCCAAACTTATTGCAGACGGACAGCAAGTACTCTGATCAAACTGCGCATACTGCGTTGTCTGATCTAAGCGTTTGCTGGGTGCACATGTTCGACATCGGCATTTTCTCACATTCTGGAGCAATTATTTCCTGTAATCAATGCAATATGATCGTCACATCAGTCCTTATTTGAATAGAAACTTGAATCGAATGACACACCTTTTATTTTTTATTCTAGAAAATGTGACATACGTCATTGACCATAAGTCTTCGTGCACATTGTCTATTTACAATGCCTTGCCTGAATTTGAACAAATCAGTTATTGAGAATAGTGTATACGTCTTAAATACTACTCGATAGTTGCAAACAGTGTAGACCCTGATCAGAGGCCGCATTCTGTGGCGTCTGATCATGTCTGCACTGTTTGCTCAGGGCCACAAATCAATTATTACTTCTTGAAAAATTAGAATATTATGATGGTTTTAAATACTGTTAGATGATTTGCAAACACTGTAGACCCTGATTAGGGTCTATACTCTTTGTCCAAAAACATAGATTAAATACAGTGATGCAGAATGTGCTGAGAAAATCAAAGACATTATTAAAGAAAATGCCAACTGATTCTGGTCTATTCCAATTTTATGATTCTGTTAATGAGTTCCTCTTGCCAGCATGGGCAATGTTTCAGTGTAACAGTTCTCGATATAACTAGTGTCTCCAGTCTAGATCATAATTTAATTGCCACACGCTAGAGCAAAAGTATATAGAAATAAAGTATCTGCGACTGACTGAAGAGACAGATATTCACAAATCGATTTGTCGTTAGGCGAACATGATTCCAAAACAAGAATTCCGTGGAAGGCGGTGTCGCAACTGCTGGGGAGGGGGGGGGGGGGGGAGGGGCAAGGAAGGTTTGATTCCATGAATACATATAAAATATAGGTCAACGTCACCGGGTCAAAATACATGTTGACTGAGGATGTCGAAGAGAAACACTATGCAAAGTTTGAAGCATAAAAATAGGTCAAGGTAACCGGCTCAAGGTGCGAGCTCAGTGAGGAAATCGTGGAGAAATTCTATGCAATGTTTGAAGGTTCTAGCAACTATAGTTGATGAGATCGCAAGGGTTGACGTGAACTCTGTCAATGTCTCTGGAGCGTAAAATAGTGGTCAAGGTCACCGGGTCCAGGTGCGTCCTGAGTGAGGATGTCGAGGAGAAACAAGGTTTGAAGGTTCTAGAAACTATATTGATGAGACCGCAAGTGTTGACGCAAAATTTGTCAAAGTCACTGGAGTGTAAAATATAGGTCAAGGTCATTGGGTCAAGGTGCGTGCTGAGTGAGGATGTCGAGGAGAAACACTATGCAAGGTTCTAGCAAGTATAGTTGATGAGATCGCAAGAGTTGAGGCGAAATTTGCCAAAGTCATTGGAGCGTAAAATATAGGTCAAGGTCACCGGGCCTAGGTGCGTGCTGAGTGAGGATGTCAAGGAAAAACACTATGCAAGGTTATAAGGTTCTACCAACTACAGTTGATGAGATCGCTAGGGTTGACGCGAAATTTGTCAAAGTCACTGGAGCATAAAATATAGGTCAAGGTCACAGGATCAAGGTACGTGCTGAGTGATGATGTCGAGGAGAAATACTTTTTGCAAGGTTTGAAGATTCTAGCAACTATAATTGATGAGATCGCAAGGGTTGACGCGAAATTTGTTAAAGTCATTGGAGCGTAAAACATAGGTCAAAGTCATCGGGTCAAGGTGCTTGCTGAGTGAGGATGTCGAGGAGAAACACTATGCAATGTTTGAAGGTTCTAGCAACTATAGTTGATGAGATCGCAAGGGTTGACGCGAAACTTGTCAAAGTCACTGGACCGTAAAATATAGGTAAAAGCCACCGAGTCAACATGCGTGCTTGGTGAGGATGTCGAAGAGAAACACTATGCCATTTTTTAAGGTTCTAGCAATTATAGTTAATGAGATCGCAAGGGTTGACGCAAAATTTGTCAAAGTCACTGGAGCGTAAAATATAGGTCAAGGTAATCGGGTCAAGGCGTATGCTGAGTGAGTATATCGAGGAGACACACTATGCAAGGTTTGAAGTTTCTAGCAACTATAGTTGATGAGATCGCAAGGGTAAATGAAATTGTTGACAGACGGACGGACGCACAGAAAACCGGACGCCTATGTCGCACCTTGTCAGCAGATGCTACAAAAATGCAAATGTTCGATGTGTTCTTTGACCCATTTTTAATTGAAACTGAATATTATACTTACAGTAAAGCGCCTTAGAATCTGAGAAGAAAACAACAACAACAATTGCAATTCGAGAACAAACACGGCAAGTGTGTGTGTGTGTGTGTGTGTGTGTGTGTGTGTGTGTGTGTGTGTGTGTGTGTGTGTGTGTGTGTGTGTGTATACGTGCGTGCGTGTGTAGGGGAGGGGAGGGGAGGATGGCGGGACGCCAGTCTACGGAATCATAGATGGAACGCGTCTCTCTCTCTCTCTCTCTCTCTCTCTCTCTCTCTCTCTCTCTCTCAATTTCATTTCCACCAATTTATAAGCTGTTCGAACGTATGGTTAGGCTCCCTGATTCGTCCAGATAAATAGTTCCCACAACTGTATGTATTTAACACCTTGCGATCTTGTTTTCACTTATACATTCCACCTGATTGTCTGCTAATATACAAACAATTTTGTGTTACTTTATAATAGGAATGAACTATATTTTGTGAATTTTATCGCTTAGTAAACGCCGATGAATCACCGGCAAGCTCCATAAATGGTTTTGTTAAAACCCTTGTCCTGCTGAATAAATTAAGATACCATGCCCACTTCTAATTTTCAGCCAATCAGAATACTTGCTCCAGATTGTTGCTATAAATCCATATACTTAATGGCAAACAATGCAGATCCAGATCAGTCGCCTTCTTCAGAAGCCTACTGATCTGGATCTACACTGTTTGCAAAGGCAGTGTATATCCGGGTTCAGCAGGACCAGGGTAAAAAGAATGTGACTGATTCGCAGGCCTACACAGATCGACAGATCTAGAAAAATAAAATCTATATTTAATAATTCCAACATTGAAATGTTCGGTAATAACTTGTTTTAAAATGCTCGACAAAGGAAACGTTCCAATATTTTATCAGCTCGGTGGGTTTGTGGAAGTATAAATGTCGTTTTAAATTTGCACTCGGCCAATCAAATTGGCTAAATTAGTACAAGTCTATACCCGGACGAAAATACAACTAGTCGCGTATGTATGTGTGCTCGCATGTGTGTGTGTGTGTGTGTGTGTGTGTGTGTGTGTGTGTGTGTGTGTGTGTGTGTGTGTGTGTGTGTGTGTGTGTGTGTGTGTGTGATCCAGCACGTATACAGATACGTGAGAGTAATGCGTGTGTGCCTATGTATGCATGCAATGTACACCAACTTTCCTCTATGTATCCATATATTATAAAAGTAAGGAATATGACTTAGATATTATGCGACAGATTGCAAGTTTTTTTCTGAACCCAATCATTGTTGATAGCTATGCTTTCCTCTTTACCTGGAAGACAGTGGGTCGGGTCTCAGACTCTGTGAAGGCGCTGACCTAATCCTTTCATAAGACGGTTTATCCATTACGAAAACATGCCTATTCAAATATATAGAAAAGTTCACCTCCAAAAATCTGGTTTTCAGAAAAAAAGAGAAAACTCTGATATTTTTCTCATTTCTGCTCAAAATATAGATTGTGGGTACTCGTTAGAACCGCCTCGCCGAGGCGGTTCTAACGTGTACCTACACTCTATGTTTTTGAGTAGAAAGAAGAAAAATAATGTTTATCCCTGTAAACCCCAGTTTTACTATATAAAAGTGGGGTTTAAGGGGGTCAATATTATATAGGCATGTTTTCACGATGGCTTGAAGTAATTTATTCGGGTGCTCCATGATTCAGCTAGTGCATTTTCTTTAGCTATGGCTGCCAGTGCCTGAAGGATTGCCAGGAGCCCTCATCATTATTTCATCACAGTAATTTCATCTGATTTACAAGTTTTGTTTTCTTGCTGTAATGTTCCTCTAACTGAGTTAGGGAACTTCTATGTGAGCCAAACAAGCATTTTGTATTCTACAATATTTGAACCTAGGGTGAAGATTTTGTACTAGTAAAATAGATTTACCCCGCTCACGGGTAGTTTTTACAACTGAGGTGGTGATTGTGATGTTGCAATTGGTTGTTCTTTGCCAGGAGCCCTGCTTTGCGGCTGTTCCCTCCTTTTGTCATGTTTTGTCCTCATCACGAAAACACGCCTATATATTTATACCTCCTTAAACCCCACTTTTATATAGTAAAACTAGGGTTTACAGGGGTATACATTATTTTTCTTATTTTTGCTAAAAACGTAGATTGTGGATGCTTGTTAGAACCGCCTCGCCGAGGCGGTTCTAACGAGTGCCCACAATCTATGTTTGGGCAAAAATATGAAAAATATCAGATATTTTTATCTGAAAATTTTCAGATCTTGGAGGTAAAATTTTCTATATATTTGAATATGCGTGTTTTCGTAATGCTGCTTGGTTTTATTGTTGTGTTAAGTGAATGCTGTCCAGCATTGTATCACCTTGCTGGGGAAGAGAGAGCTGCTTGTTTTGTTTTTCCTTGGTTTGTGGCTTGTGTATTGTAACAATGTTTTGTTTGTTCTTCCTAATGGTGTCGTTGGTGGGCTATGATATGTGATTGTGTCTCTTTCTTGACACCTGCTTTAGGAAACAATTTGTATGAAACGTGAAAGCCTACTTTCTGAAAAAAAAAAAAAAAAAGAAAAGAAAACTATTTCAAAGTGTTTTCTGCTGAAATGTTTGCCCAGCATGGAGAGCTTTAAGCATTTTTTTATGGATGATAAAGTGTAAGCCTACCGTCTTTTATAGTTTCCGATCGACATTTCTTGAATATTGTCTGTATTACACCATAAGGGGTAAAGTCTGCATTAACTCATTAACCCTTAAACGCCAAGAAAACCTGCATCTGAAAATGTCGTATGTTTATGTCGTCTGCTGAATATTCTTGCAAACTTTTCAAACCTATTTTTGCATACAGGCAAACAGTGTGGATCCAGATCAAACTGCTCCTAAAGGAGCAGTCTGATCTGGGTCCACACTGTTTGCAGAAATCTTTTAAAATCATAAGCAGATGAGAAATTGTTGTGATTGGCAGTTTAAGGGTTAATGCTGAGTTAACTCTTCTACCTCACAGTTTTGGATAGCTCCATTTAAATAAAAATGGTGTCTGGTTTGTTTTAATATAAACATGTTTTCTAGAAATTCCTGTGTTTAATCCAAACAGTGTAGACCCTGATAAAACGCCACGTTCTGCGGCGTCTGATCTAGGTCTATATTTTTGCGAATGTCCCTTTTATGGGACGCCAGGCATAAGCTGTTAAAAAACGCTCCAATTATGAAAATCATCATGGCCAGACAATATCAATAATAGAATTCTCAAACATTTGGTGAATCCTTTGGCGAAGCTTTTGTACGATTTATTCAATCAATCACTTTCTAATATGATCCGTCCGGAGGCTTGGACACAGACAGACGTATCCTCAGTATACAAAAAAAAAAAAACAACAAAAAAAAAAAAAAAAAAAAAAAAAAACACGACAAACGCACTTCTATAGTCTCTAATTAAATGGAGACCGTTCCGATGCTCTACCGACTGAGCTGTCCAACCGCCATTGACACAGACATTTTTTAAAACAATTTTTGTTTACTACCTATTATTGGGCTGAAGTAGCTTTCTTCAAATAATATGAATTTAATAGGTTCTACCTATATCCGTGCGTCCAAATTATCATCACATGCTTCATAGGTGGGTTGGCCAGATCTAACTGAATTTGATTTCAGACGTTGCTTGACTTCTAATCCACTGCATGAATTGCGATATAACGTCATTCAACAATATTTTAGTAGTCCAGTGACATTGCCTCCAAATTTGTGGGACTTTTACCCGACCCGATCACATGAATTCGGGTCTTGCTTAGTTACTAGCAGTTCTGCCATTGAGGCTTTAGGTAGCCCATCGATTTCACCACCAATGGGCGGGGTCCATGCTTTCCGAATACCGAAAACTAGTGTATGCCGATGACGGCACAACGACAATAAACTATCGTTCGCTGTCGAACTTTTTTTTAAGATTATCACGCGAAAAGAGCGTAAAGGCGATGTGTTATCTAAAAATCTACATCAAAGTGTACCTTGTGCACAAACTGAATCATGCCTAGCTTGTAAATAGACGGAAAATGGATAGAAATAAAATTCGAAGTGGAGACAAAATTCAAAATTGCCGCAATCGCAAATTTTGTAGGCTGACGTCATAAGCCTCATGATTCAACCCCTTGCAATTGGAATACTTAGCGGTTATTGGCTGTTTTGTTGCTATTATCGGCACGGCCGCCGTGTCAATAGTCTCTGCCAAATCACGGAACGCTTATTGTTTTTCAGGATTACCACCGAACCATCCAAGAGTTTGTTGGACCATCACATTTTTTGTCACACACATCATTGGACACATAGGAAGTCTATAGTAGTGCGTCTGCACGCCGAACCGCTCTGCGTTGGACGCACTTATAAATTTTCTGTTTTCTTTTATGTAAACTATCTGGCCATCTTTTGAGTTATAAAAAATGCTAAAAGATGGCAAAATGGCCACAAATATCAGAAAACAGCCCAATAAGAATGACATTTAACTATCATGTAACCTGATATTTGGATTTAATGACCTATTTACCTTAACACTTTAGGCCTTTCAAAGCCTTATCATACTTGTCCTAAAATTCAATTAAGTTCATTTTGTTACTGATTATTTTTTTTTTTCAAAAACTACTGGAAAGCATTGACTGATGCCAAGTTAGACCCAGATCAGAAGTCAAATCCAACATGTAAATGGTATGATGAAAGTGTATGTCTTATAGATGCACTATTTTATAAAGGCTTCAATGGAAAATTGTAAAATTCAATTTTTTCTAAAATTTCCTTGCCACTTTCCAGCAGACTCCGTTCTCAATAGTTTTATTGGCCTGGACATGGCTTGCCAAGCCTAAGACCATAGAAGTCATACCGAAAGTTCAACCCCTGCCAAATCATTTACGGAAAAACCCGAGTAAAAGTGCAAATTACCGCCTGCAATTATGCTAAAAAAGGCCCGTGAAAATAAATATATATTCGGGTTGAACATAATAATAAGGTTTATGTTTAGAACAAACTTCAATACATGTACGATGCTTCTCTTACGAAACTGTTTGAGTAAGAATTTTGAGCCCTGATGAGCTTATTAACTGCAAATTATTACGCTGTATGGAGATAACCGATCTTGATAGCCAATAGTAGAACGGAAAAGTACGAGTATTTGCGTATCTGAAAACCGAGAAAAAATGTCAATCGATTATGCTGTTTGAAACCGTATTATGCCTTAAATCTTTTGATAACTTTCAGGTATATTTACTGCTATAATAATAAATATTAACCATAACCAAAGAAAGACAGACTGGTACGTGAAAATTTCTCCACAGGTTTTACATAGAGTACAATTAACAGAGAGTCAGTCCCCATACATATCATTGCAACTTCGCAACTGACGCTACTGCATTAAAATCGAAAATCACTTACTAGAGGACACAAAACTGTGTTTCTCAGACCTACGGTTTTAGAATTCCAGGCCTTGCAGGCAAAGGTACCTGAGCGTCCGTCTGTCCGGCATCTGTCCGTTTGGAATTACATCCCTTACTTACACTCTGGATGCGTGCCTTATCTTTTTCATGCTTTTTGCATTCTTTGTTGAAAATCACGTTTTAGGGAACATAAAACTGAGTTTCTTAGTCTTATGTTTTGAGAGCTACAGGCCTTGCGGGCAAAGGGCCTTATATTTTTCTTACTTTTGCATTCTTTGTCGAAAATCACTTACTAGAGAACACAAAATTGAGTTTCTTAGTCTCGTGGTTTAAGAGTAACTGACCTTGCAGGCAAAGGGCCTTATATTTCTCATTATTTTTTAATTCTTTGTTAACTAGAAATGTGTCCAAAGTACATAGATGCCCCCGCATTGACGTAGGCTGATTTCGCATGGTTGGCACAGTTTATGGAGGTACTCAAAGCGGGGGCATCCGTGTATTGTGGACACATTTCTAGAGTTTTTTGTTTTTTTTTTATAGGCTCTAAAATGGATCTCTAGTCATTTGTCATTGCTTTACAGATTTTGTGTTTATTTGAAATCTGGTGAGCTTTGAAGCCCCTGAGCCTTCTGATACCCAGGCTACCAGCGCCTACAGCGCTTTGATACATAATGTTGACGGAGCTGCAATTTTTAATGTTATCGCCATCTTTCGCTTTCGTGTAAGATGGCACTATATATTTGAAAGCTTTTGAGATCTGTACTTCAGAACCGCCTGAACATGGGTCAAAACGCTGATACGGACAGGTCCTTTTGTCGTTTCGGCCCTAGGTCAGTTATTTAGTTGAGCTTTTCGGCCAAATATTTAAACCGCCGATATGATTCGTTTATGGATGCATTGGACGGGAGGGTTAGGCGTATGGACTTGGTAAGGTTGTGTCTGCGAATACCCAGCTAGCATTCTTTGTAAATCTATAGCGGGCCGTTATCGGCCCGTCAGGGTAGCTGACGGGCCGATAACGACCCGCTATAGATTTACAAAGAATGCTCACTGGGTAGATTACAGCCGGGAAATATTAGCACACGATAAAAGATTAGTTTGCTGCAGTTTTTGATAAGCACACAACAACGTATGGCTTGCGGCAGGTAAATATGCTCGACAAAATAATCTAAGGGTCAAGAGTGCAATTTTCCATATATGCAAACTTTGACCGAGTCTGTGAGCAAAACTACAGAAGATATTGAAATATTGTTGATTGTTCCTTAAAGTGAAAACAAATAAGGAGTGTTTCCAAGAACAACTTTTGAAATGAAAATTTTCATTTTAAAATTCATACAAAATGCTACTTTTACCTCAAAATGAAAAGTTGATATTTAAACATGATAAGTAATGTCTTGACTTCAAACTGTGAATAAATCATAGAGAAAGTTTTAATTTCGATCAAGAAACCCACATTTTCCTACAGGTATCTCGATAGATTATTCACGGTCTATGGGGAATCAGCGACTCGGAGGCAATATTAGCCTTTTAAATGGTTGACCTCTTTTTTCTGGCCATATCTGTGTATCTTTTGGTTTAAACATATTTTATTGTAGCAAAACTATCATTACAACATGATGCAAGTCATTATACAAATTGGGATTAGAACGAAAGCACAAGTACTTATATAGTTCTTCTCCCACAAACAATCGACATGTATACATAATGGCGAATTTCGAGCAAGATACGTTAGAGCAAGTAACATTATGTAGTGATAATTAACAATAAGTGTTGTTTTTACATGTTTGGATGATAAAAATGATGATAATTTTATGTAAAGTTTTACACCAAATAGTATTCATTTCATATAAAGCATTTGAGGTTAGCAAAGGTTAAGAAAATGTAAATGGACAAAACCAAGTGGCGGTGGGGATAGAGGGGGGGGGGGGGGGTGGGGATGGGAAGGAGGTAGGTGGAAAATTGGGATTGAGGGGTAGGGGCACCCGGCATCCAACATGGAATATAATACCGTTTGCAACGGATAAATGTAGTATAGCAATCGCATGACCATAGCAGTATTTAAAACATCTCATGAGAAACTTTTACAATTCAATATAAACCGGTAAATATTTTCAAAAAATTATCATATTTACATCATATGATAAAGAGGATTCCACGTACAGAAGAAGATCAAGAGTAGGTCTATGATAGGTAGAAACCACATTTAGAAGCGCGTTTCTCTGCTGCTGATAGTAAGGACAGTGGAAAAAGAAGTGTTGTGAGTTCTCAATACTACCACATCTACACAAAGGCGAGTCAGTTATACCTTTTAAGAATAGGTCCAGGTTCAATGAGCTACAGTTTGTTCGTAATCTAGTATGGAGAATTTGGGCTTCTCTATTTTTAGATTAATAATATTTGGGGACAGGTGTTTTGTCTTTGTTAAAGTAACATTTAAAAGAGTGTGTTGTTTGAGAGTGTTTCACTTCGGCGGGTAGACTATTCCAAGCCCTCACAGTAGATGGTAGAAAAGAATTATAGTAAAGATTTGTTCGTGAATCAATAGTCTGTAATTGGTCGGAGTTGCGAAGATTATATCGTGACATGTCACTGACTGATGGTGGTATAAGGGAGGATAAGTACAGAGGAGTTAGATGGGAAAACATTTTGAAAAATATCTTTTACCCCTAAGAAAGTGGAATTTGCAAGATTGTGTTTGGAGTAAATCATTGTTTTGGGTAAAAATAAAAATTAAAAAAAAATCAAATATTCTGAAAAAAAACGTCATTTTGGAGTAAAAAGTCATTTTTCAGAAATTCCCATTTTTCTCAGGATCTTCAAGGCTGACAATGTTCGCGCCATTGACACTTTTGTAGCTGAACATATTGCTAAAATGTTGAGCTTATTGAAATGGGCTTGCAAATAGCAATATTGCCCACAAAATAATTTTAACAACAGACGGGTCGCATTTCAATTTTAATCAAAGGGAAATTAAAACTGGTGACCCTTTAATTATTTTGTATATTAGTACTGGATAAAAGATTAACTTGCTACAGTTTATGATCAGCACACAACAACGTTTGGCTTGAAGCAATAAAACATCACGAAAACACGCCTATATAATATCGTCCCCCTTAAACCCCATTTTTATATAGTAAAACTGGGGTTTACAGGGGTATACATTATTTGTCTTATTTCTGCTCAAAACATAGATTGTGGGTACTCGTTAGAACCGCCTCGCCGAGGCGGTTCTAACGAGTACCCACAATCTATGTTTTGAGCAGAAATATGAAAAATATCAGAGTTTTTTATCTGAAAATTTTCAGATTTTTTTGGGGTGAAATTTTCTATATATTTGAATAGGCATGTTTTCGTAATGTATATATACACGATAAAAGATTACCTTGCTGCAATGTATGCTTAGTATACAACAACGTATGGCTTGCACAGGGACATATTAGCATTCGATAAAAGATTGCCTTGCTACAGCACATGATACAAAAACGTATGACTTCCGGTAGGGAAATATAAGCACACGATAAAAGATTAAACATTACGAAAACATGCCTATTCAAATATACTGAAAATTTTACCACCCACAAAAATGAAAATTATCAGATAAAAAAAATTTAATATTCTTCATTTTTCTGCTGAAACCAAGACTGTGGGTACTCGTTAGAACCGCCTCGGCGAGGCGGTTCTAACGAGTACCCACAATCTATGTTTTTGAGCAGAAATAAGAAAAATAATAGATACCCCTGTAAACCCGATTTTACTATATAAAAGTGGGACTTAAGGGGGTCAAAATTATATAGGCGTGTGTTTCGTGATAAATAAACTTTTTTGAGATAAAGGTCCACCCGAAACCCACTAAATGCGGATTGGGCACCCCAAAATTCATAAGGAGAAAGCACCACTATGAACTATTGTCAGTGGACTGAATACAGCAACTGAAAGGATAGCAGAGCTAGCAGAGCATGAGTTAAATAAGTTTGTAGAACCTTACCATGTTTTCTCTGGAATACAACCGACTTCGTACTGAAACTGTACGATATTCCAGAGTCACTTCCAGCTAACAGTGTCTTGTTTTGTTCTGACGTTCAGAAACTCTACCCTTTCATTTCCTAAAAAAGAAGGACTAGATGCGTGCAGAGAGGCCCTGGAGAAAAGCACGAGGTCACTTGTAAACTCTATTGATGAAAGGCTGGAAGTTATCACAACAGTACTGTATAACAACAATCTCAGCCTAGGGGAGTCATTATATACAGACAGAGGGTGTAGCAGTAGGTTTTCGACTGGGCAAGAACTTCACTTGCAGCTACAAGCGGAAACGGGACGTGGAGTTGATGGCTGCTAACAAGATTTCTGTATTATACAAAAGATTTTTCGATGACGGCTTCGGTGTTTGGGTCGGCAGCGTTGAGAAGCTCATGCCATTTGCGGAGCATGTTAACTCTTTACATCCTAACATAAAGGTGGACCTTCGGTTCAGTACAAAGAGCAATGGGTTTCTTGATACTCTTGTAAAGCTAGCAGCAGGTCATCCACGTAGATGGAGACCTACGGCAAAGCGTACTGGAAAAATCTGTGCAATGCCAGTCTTACGGAACGGTTACTCAGAGAAGTCATGTGAATTAAAAGACTTAAAAGGGAGAGGATGCATGGGTACAATGTCAAAGACGTTGTTTTGTCGTTCCAGTTACGCCGCTAATTGCTCTTTGTCACCCTGTGCGGAAATAGTAGTGTTTGTGTATAGCTTTGCCGGAGGTTCGGGCGAGCAGCGAGGGCCTCGATCGGGCTCCGCGGGTGCCCCGTTGATCGTCCGAATCTTTACTATTGCGTTTAGTGGGCAGACGGGGCTCCGCCGATGCACAGACCCGTCCGGGCCCCGCTGATCGGGGTGGCGGAGATCCCGGCGGCGTCGCTCGGGTTCGCGGTTTCGTCTTGCCCGAATATTTGCTTTTGTGTTTAGTGGGCTTAGGTGGGCCTGCGCGCGGTCTCGCCGGATTCTTTGTAACTGCAGTCGGCGGTTGGGCGGTGGGCTGTGAGAGAGAGAGAGAGAGAGAGAGAGAGAGAGAAAGAGAGAGCAATTTGATAGTGGAACAAAGTGAGTAGCTTACGGAGTGAAAGTTAAAATGACATATCTAACCGCTTAGATACGATACAACAAAACACAAAAAGTGTTTACGAATGTAAACATTAACTTTGACCGAGGTCATAAAATCATTTTGCTACATCGTAAGATTATTTCGTCAAAAATATGCGGTCAACACATTATTATTAACACTGACCTAGTATGACCTGACTATATAATTTGTTAATTAAGAAATATTTTTTTCCTCGTCTGTGAAATATCGTCGAATAACGCATAGCGTTGGAGGGCAGACTGCGAAGTATTAATTCACGACGGTGAAACCGGAGTAAATTGATATACGCATCTGCCCGACAACACCGTTCGTTATTCGACGATAATTCACAGCAGAGAAAATTTATTTCGATTCTAACATGATTCATAAAAGAAAATCGACATCGTTGCAATGTTTTCCAAAGAACTTTTTTGCTGCGGCCGTCACAGAAATAGATGCTTACTTGCGACGTCATTAAACGCGACGTGAACTATTATAGGGATCAAACATGGTTTTTCATGCATTAACATTCGCCAGGTCGCTACTATTGCAAAAAAATTTAAAACATTTGCTACATTTCACGTTATTTGTTTCATTATTTTGTTTCGTCTTTTCACCAGTATCTCGCGAACGCAATTTCCACTTGCTGTGCTCGTTCCGGGGCCAGGCAGTAAGCTAATCCGAGTCTGCTCTGATGTTTTAATGGCTTTTCTTTGTATTGATATTTGCTGCATCACGAAAACATGCCTGTATAATTTTGACCCCCTTAAACCCCATTTTTATATAGTAAAACTGGGGTTTGCAGAGGTATAAGTTATTTTTCTTATTTCTGCTCAAAACATAGATTGTGGGTACTCGTTAGAACCGCCTCACCGAGGCGGTTCTAACGGGTACCCACAATCTATGTTTTGAGCAGAAATATGAAAAATATCACAGTTTTTTATCTGAAAATTTTAAATTTTTGGAGGAGAAATTTTCTATATATTTGAATAGGTGTGTTTTCGTTATGTTAATAGCGTGACTCTGCTAACCCTTGTCATGCTAAATAAATTAAGATGCCACGCCCATTTCTAATTGTCAGCCAATCAGATTACTTGATCCAGATTGTTGATACAAATTCACATACTTAATGATAAACAGTGAAGATCCATCTCAGAAGCCAACTGGTCTAGATCTACACTGTTTGCTAAGGCAGGGCATATCATATTCAGCAAGGGAAGAGCCAATTTTGTGAGTGAATCGTCGGTATTTACACACCGATAAAATCCATAAAAATAAAATTCATTTCTTGTAATTCCACTTCGGTCAAATATGTCGACAATGTGGGTAAAAAAGCTTATTTTAGAAATTAGCGCGAAGAAAATATACGTGGCAAAAAAGTAAGGGATTTTTGTGTCTGTCGTGGAATAAAAGGTAACCAAGGTATTCCTTAAATCTGAAATTGATATATTGATTTACATCATTTCATTAAAAGACAAAAATACATCCCTTTAAGTCTGTAGGGAAAATGAGTATGGATGATTACTTGGGTCACCAATAAAATCTCACAAATGTAACTGTCAATATCGCGTATGTCCATCTGTTGCACCGATGCAGGCCAAACAACGACGACGCATATTCCTGATGAGTTTGGCAATCTGTAGCTGGGGTATCCTCCACTCGATCTGCAAGGCTGCGCCCAAAGCTTGGAGTGTTTTTAGTTGAGGAACTCGCTGCCTTACACGCTGGCGGAGAATGTACGGAACACGATTAACGACAAGTCAGGGGATCGAGCAGGCCAATCAAGACGATCCGCATTGTTCTGCTACAGAAACTGCTATACTATCCTCGCCCGATGGGGTCTCGCATTGTCATCCTGCAGTACGATGTGGTGATGTTGAATGATAGGCAGACCAACTGGCTGCAACACTTTATTGATGAAGCGTTAGCCTGTCAGAGTTCCGTTAAGCACAACCAGCTCTGTACGGCAATGAACGCATATGCCTCCCATGCCATTTGACTTCCTCCATCATACCGATCATGTTCAACAAAGGTGCAGTTCGCGTACCTCTCTGTTCCGCGACGCCAAACGCGACGTCTTCTGTCCAAAATATCCAGCAGAAACCATGACTCGTCTGTAAAAAATACAGTTGCCCATTATTGGTTAGCCCATCGACGATGCTGCTTTGTCCATGCCAGCCTGGCTTGTCTATGACTTCCGGCAAACGGCACCTCATTTGAGGTCGCCGAGTTATAAGTCCAGTGCTGTGAAGTCGATTCCGCATGGTTTGGACAGACACTCTTTTTCCAATTCTTGAGAGACGTACGCGCAGTTGTTCTCAGGTTACTGATCGTGATCTAAAAGCTGACGTGCGCAGGAAACAATACTGGGCTTGCTACGTCGATCTTGTTCTCATTTGGAGCCCTGTTCAGTTTATGCGACAACGCATGCCAGTCTTGGCCTTCGCTATCTAAATTAACTCTATTTTAATAAAGGATACTTCCGAAATGACCCCAAGATAGTTCGAGATTTTGGATCTTATTCAATAAAATCGGCCCGCTGTATAGCCCGGTTGAATCCTTTGCTACCTCGGAATTGACAGTCATGACTTTCTGTAACCAGGGCCCAGTTGTTCAAAGCTAACGACGTCGTTAGTTAACGATTCGTTAAAATTTACATCGAGTGATACGCAAATATGCTGAAATTTTTTGCTGAAAAAATGTGAGTAGCTTTTACACTGCAAAAGCTACTCACATTTTTTCAGCAAAAAATATCAGAATACTGTATATTGAACCCGCTAAATCAGTTAATGAAATGACCCTTATCGAGCTCATTAAGCTAACGACGCTTTGAACAACTGGGCCCTGATTAATACTCTCGGAGTCATAACCCAAAATCGATTAAATCGTTTATATTGAATGGGGTCGAGTCATAAGAAAATGCGTTTTCGGTGACATATGCAAAGTGAAGACACATCAAATTTCCCTCTTCTGGCGCAGTCTGATCAGAGACTTGGTAAGTTCTATCCTCAGTACACTATATAGTGTGCTGTATATAATGATTATACGCCAGGACAGTGAAGGGTCTGATGAGACTACGAGTATGTGCAGGGTGGTGTGGGATTATCTGTCCGTATATGCCCGAGACGCCTCTTTGGCTCTTGCGACTCGATCATATCAGAATGTTAACCCTTATAGCGCCAGTCTTTAAGTTTTGATATATTTATTGTTATTATTTATACGTAGAAAATAAGGCTTGGCATTTCATGTGAATCGTCTGCTTTGGCAGGCGATTCACATGAAATGTCAAGTCAAATTTTCTGTCAAAAATAATTTAAGAATTAGACTGTCGTCTGCTACAATTTTGCTGGGCATTTAGAGGGTTAATAACAAATCCTGTTTATGACCGTTTAATGACACTTGTGCTCCGACGAGTTTTACATTACAACTAGAAAAGGACCCGCGCAAGCGCGGGTATGATACTAAATTATATTATACTAAATTTTGATTCATCGTACAGATTTCAGTCTGAAAAAAAGTTCAAAGGTTAATTTTTTATTTAATTCTATCTGTGTTCAACGTCACGATATTTTACGGCCTCGGTGGCTCAGTTGGATGCGCCGTCCGACTGGAGACCTGGAGGTCGCGGGTTCAACCCCCGCCGAGGTCGGCAACATTCTTTCTTGGAGATTGATCATGAAATATTTTCTACGGTCATTCTCTCCCTTCCGCTGATTAAAGAAGGGCAGTTGTCAGTTTCTGGCGAAAGAATTTACACAATACTGGTAAACCGCTTAGAGGACTAAGCCTGCCCAGTAAACGTGTGGTAAGGTAAACTGACCGCGCTCGACATGGCCCCACTGGGTTGACTGGGCCGTAAAACTTCAGCACAAACAAACACGATATTTTAGTCATATCGCGACGATGTCTTTATATGACAGGGAGCTCAATATTCACCTTTACAGCGCTGCCTCACTAAAATATCCCGCGCCAGACACATAACGTAACATTCCACCCAGTCAAATTATACATGTACCAGGCCGACCAGTTCTGTTTTCTCAATGCTGAGCGCCAAGCGAAAGAGCAGCCAGAGTTATATCTTGTTTAAATTCTTTGGTATGGCTTGGCCGGGGATCGAGCGCACACGCAATCTTCCGAACGCAAGGCTGATGTTCTAGCATCACGAAAACACGCCTATATAATATTGACCCCCTTAAACCCCACTTTTATATAGTAAAACTGGGGTTTACAGGGGTATACATTGTTTTTCTTATTTCTGTTCAAAACATAGATTGTGGGTACTCGTTAGAACCGCCTCATCGATGCGGTTCTAACGAGTACCCACAATCGATGTTTTGAGCAGAAATATGAAAAATATCAGAATTTTTCATCTGAAAATTTTCATTTTTTGGTGGTAAAATTTTCAGTATATTTGAATAGGTATGTTTTCGTAATGCGGCCTGCTGATTTCGGACGGTTTAACCATATGAGCCAGCGCATGACAAACCCAACAAAATGACTTGGCTACCCAGGGAAGACTCAGGTCAACATGGATACTCGCCGTTTGATCGGTCTGGCTGCGCACTCGATGGGTTGCTAAGGGTCCAAGGTTTCTACATGCAGACAGTGAAGACGGGTCAGACTGGGCAGATGCACAGGTCACTGCGCCTGATGCACAGGTCATTTTGTTGATTTTGTCATGCGACGATTCATATATGCAGAGTTGCCGCGAAGACCAATTACAGTCGAACCTCAATACATGTAGCTCGAACCCGACAGTTATCAGATTGGGTTCGGTCTGATCCAGCGGTGTTTGAGATGGTCGAAGAGTGAATACGACGTAGCCTGCTTATACAACAATTCATCTATATTGACCACAGAGGACAGTAATAACTGACCAAAATTAAAATATTTTTGGGTAGTTTTCAATGCAGATTGAAATAAATGAATTTTCCCGAAAAAAAAAAAAAGATTCTTACTTATAATGCCATTACGTTCTTGTACTTTTTTCTTTCATTCGGTTCACACCTTTGTCGTTTACAGAAGCATCGCTGCAATGTATAAAGTGACTATTACGCCACACGGGAATACCGAACGTTCAGTCATGTAAATACGCACCCGTCTATGCTTAGAAGATGTCCGATTTTATTTACATTTGTGCACGTAATCTATTTATAGGTGTTAAATTCGAGATGCTACTTTGGGAGAATTTGAGTAAAATATTTTTTGTTTTCCCACAAAAACTGGAAAATTGAATAAAAATTCCGGAAATTAAATATGAAATTTATCAATAAGAACAATATCGTTATTAATCTAAACCAACCAACCGCAGCAGTTTTTACCGTTTTCTAGTTTTTGAGGCTAATTCGTTCTTTTAGTAGTACAAAGAATAAAGATATCACAGGCAGCGTGAACCCGGGTGACCCTAAACGTTCGCGCATTGCGATTTACATGTATCGTATTAGCTCCCTTACACCCTTACTATGCTTATAAAATTTGATCAAGTCCATTTAAACCCATTTATGCCAAGTGAATGCTTCGACCTCACCTCTTTGGCCAGGTCCGTTTCCTATATAAGGCGTGGCTTGTTAGTTTATTTTTTTTATCATTATTTTTAGTATGATTTATAGAAATTCCTGTACTTTATGCAAACAGTGTAGACCCTGAGCAGACGCCTCGTTCTGTGGCGTCTGATCAGGGTCTGCACTCTCTGTCCGTGTCCCTTTTATAGGACACTCGGCATAAATGGGTTAATACCTGTACCTGTTTATGCGTCTAAATACTCCTAAAACCCCACTTTTACACAGTAAAACTGGGGTTTACAGGGGTATACATTATTTTTCATATTTCTGCTCAAAACATAGATTGTGGTTACTCGTTAGAACCTCCTCGGCGAGGCGGTTCTAACGAGTACCCACAATCTATGTTTCGAGCAGAAATATGAAAAATATCAGAATTTTTTATCTGAAAATTTTATTTTTTTGGTGGTAAAATTTTAAGTATATTTGAATAGGCGTGTTTTCGTAATGGGCTGAAGCAGTGGCAAACAGTGCTGCCCCTGATCAAAAAGTGTTCTGCGTCGTCTGGTCGGGCTCTTCAGGTTTGTTAAGGACTGTCTGTTGCAATACTTAGGTTAAATATGATGTGTTGGTCCACATATTCGGTCAACAAATCTTAACGCGTAGCACGCGTGGTAAAATTTTCGGCAGAACATTTTGAAACATTTTTCTTATTTTTCCCAGAAAAAAGGGTTTGACTATTCATCATGCAAACTGTCTCCAGGAGACAATCTGCATGAAATGTCAAATCCTGTGGGGTAAAAAAAGAAAGATAATTCAATTGGCCGTCTGCTGAATTCGCTCAGAGAGTGGTAATGGTAAAAGATTATGGTGAGGTCAAACATTATGGTGAATGTAGGATTAAAATATGTAAACATGTGTTGGTCACTCCATTTCACAAACTAGTTGATTAGGTTCATTTCACCGTGACAACGAACCCAGTAACCTGATCGTACTTGTTAAGAGCTAACGTCGTTATAGTTGGGTGACATTTTGGCAACGCAATGGTGTCAATAAACTCGGAGTGTCTAAATCCGACAACAACCGCGACAGTCACTGAAGTGAACAGTATCAACGCTACCCGGTTAGTGCCTTATTGCAATGATAAAGTGATTTTATACTCCCAACATCGAAGAAATTGCGGGGCGTATTGGTTTTGACTGTCTGTCCGCCCATCTGTCCGTACACCTAAATAAGTACTTACGTGGCTATATTTGACGCGCAGTTTCAGTATATTTCAATGGGATTTATTCCGTAGACATAAAAATCTTGAATTGTGTGGATAAAAATCAACCTGTGTGGCTATAAAATAGTCACATAAGTATCAAACTGCTCTGGATAACCACATAAGTACCCATTCGTTAGAACTTCCGTCCGTCTGTACGTCCGTTACACTTGCACTCAGTTTTATACCCACCAATTTGAAACTTTGCATGCCCTTTTGTCATGGTCTGTAGATTTGCATGTGGTTTGGCATTTTCGTCAATTTATTATTGTCACCTTTACATTTTTTCGATTTTTGAACTAAGCGATTTCTGTCCGTCTATCCGTTACGCTTTGCCATCACGAAAAGACGCCTATGTAATTTTGACCCCCTTAAACCCCACTTTTATATAGTAAAACTGGGGTTTACAGGGGTATACATTATTTTTCTTATTTCTGATCAAAAGATAGATTGTGGGTACTCGTTAGAACCGCCTCGCCGAGGCGGTTCTAACGAGTACCCACAATCTATGTTTTGAGCAGAAATACGAAAAATATTAGAATTTTTATCGGAACAATTTCATTTTTTTGGTGGTAAAATTTTCAATATATTTGATTAGGCGTGTTTTCGTAATGATACGGTCAGGAATGGTTAGAGCCAGGATCCCGAAATTTTATATATGGCATCAGCATGACAAAATAAGCGGGCTGTTTGAATAGGCGTGTTTTCGTAATGACATCTTATACATAACAATGGGTTTAATAGCATATACGGGTAGGGAAGGGCCATCTCAGATAGCGCATCTACACTACGAAAACACGCCTATTCAAATATACTGAAAATTTCACCACCAAAAACTGAAAGTTTTCAGATAAAAATTCTGATATTTTTCAAATTTCTGCTCAAAAACATAGATTGTGGGTACCCGTTAGGACTGCCTAACCGAAGCGGTTCTAACGAGTACCCACAATCCACTCAAACACATAGATTGGGAGTACTCGTTAGAACCGCCTCACCGAGGTGGTTCTAACGAGTATCCACAATCTATGTTTTTGAGCAGAAATAATAAAATAATGTGTACCACTTTAAACCCCACTCTTACTATATAAAAGTGGACCAAAATTATATATGCATGTTTTCGTGATGGCCTGAGTTACGAATAGAAATGTAGAAACGTGACGTTATGCCTAGAATAAGATTGACAGATCTCTTCGTTTATGTACTCTATGTGATTAATCTGATATTGAAGACGAGTTTCATTTTGTACTCGTCTGTCCTTCTTATAGTCAAATTAGGCGAAACTATATTCGCCCATACTACTATAAAAGACCAAGTGTTCATAAATTTATAATGATAATGCAAAATAAACAACGAAGTTTTTTAAATAATCTAGAAAAGTATGTATATGAAGCTTTTGCACTCCGCAGGACACTTTTAACTTCTTAATTGTGTATGGTTTATACTTATTACATGTTATTAGCCCCATATTTAAGGAGAACTGCTGCACTTATCGTACATCAAGTGGCATGTGTTAAGTGTACAGTTAAGTTTTGTGTAAATCTCTCTCTCTCTCTCTCTCTCTCTCTCTCTCTCTCTCTCTCTCTCTCTTTGTTCTTTCTGAGTATGTCTGTCTATCTAACTAACTGTCTGTTTGTCTGTCCTTGTATATACTTCTCAAGCTGACGTGTTTGTAGATATGCATTTGATGTTTGCTATCGTAATCGTTCAAATGATAAGATTATATGAACCATAAGACACGCATTGCTGCGATCATGGAGTAGTTTACCATGATTCAGATTATGTTGGTTTGGTACTGCAGGTCAGGATAAATGAACCGTAAGTTGGCTGATCTATATTTGCACTGTTTGCCCCAGGGGTCGTTTCATTGTGCAGTGATTTTTTCTTGTTTGTTTTTGTTGAGGTTTTACGGCCCAGTCAACCCAATGGGGTTATGTCGAGTGCGGTCAGTTTACATAACCACACATTTACTGGGCAGGCGTAGTCCTCTAAGCGGTTAACCAGTATTGTGCACATTCTTTCGCAAGAAACTGACAACTGCCCTTCTTGAATCAGCGGAGATGGTGTATTACGTGTATCATATGGTTTGAAAATATTCTGCACGGACTGAAACTAAAAACTATTCAGATAGACTCAAATAATAAATAAATAAACAAAAATCTTACCGCATCCCAGTGAGCATTCTACGTAGATCTATATCGGGCCGTCATCGGCCCGTCAGGGTAGCTGACGGGCCGATGACGGCCCGATGTAGATTTACGTAGAATGCTAACTGGGATCAGATAATTATGTCCGATTATGTCCGATTAAGTTGCGTATTTCGACCATGAATGGATATAATACGCTGAGCAGGCTTTGCACGAAATTTTGTGAACTAACCTACTTCACGGTTGGCGAGCATTTGTGTTATGGCTTTCCATCACGAAAACATACCTATATAATTTTGACTCCTTAAACCCCACTTTTATACAGTAAAACTGGGGTTTACAGGGGTATACATTATTTTTCTTATTTCTGCTCAAAACATAGATTGTGGGTACTAGTTAGAACCGCCTCAGCGAGGCGGTTCTAACGAGTACCCACAACGTATGTTTTGTGCAGAAATATGAAAACATATCTTAGTTTTTTATTTGAAAATTTTCAGTTTTTGGAGATAAAATTTTCTATATATTTGAATAGGCGTATTTTCGTAATGTTTAGAATATAACCGTATATGACCTTTTCCTTATATTGATGCATGTGTTACACGGAATGCACCTGTCACCGTTAAAAATCTTCACGAGAACTTAGGATAATAAATATTTCTTGATTCTTTTCAGTATCTCTTTTCTTTTACTGTACTCTTACTCTATTCTACAGCGCAAAAAATACACCACTTAGTGCTAACTTCGTGTTTGATTTTGAAAACTGGACTGCATTTTTGTGACCAGTACATGTTTATTATATGTTGCGAAAGACGAGAAACTGTATAAAATTTCTGTTCTGTTCCGTACGAAAGGCGAAAGCGGTCCCAGTTAAAATTACAAACTTGCACCCATAATAATTACGTTAATTTTCCATTTGAGCAGCAACGTCAGCAAACTCTCCTTCGGATGTATGCGCCCAGCGAAGATTCAGATAAGCCTGTGCATTCGTGTAGTCCGATCTGAATCTTCACTGGGTGCATTTTGGATAGCTGCGCAGGGTGATTTGAGTCTTCGTTGGGAGCACATGTTAGAAAGTACGTTTTCTCACGATACGGCATTTTTGTTCTTTATTTCAAATCTATATCATTCTCATTGGATCCATTGCTATGAAAAGAATAAGTTTGGCACAAAGCTACACTTCTGGGCCCAGTTGTTCAAAGCATCGTTAGCTTAAGAACTCTTTAGTGGTCAAAATGTTAACTGTTCTAGTAAGTAAAATATCTAATTCACAGGCATTTTTGCTGAAAATGTGAGTTGCTTTTGCAAGTGCAAACGCTACTCACATTTTTACAGCAAAAATATTAGCATCTGGTCAAATTTTTAACGATACGTAAACTAACGACATTGTTAGTTTTGAACAACTTGGCCCAGGTCACTGTAGGATTAATGTGCCCGTCACAAATCTTACAAGCATAAAACTCGATAAGGGTATGTATTACCTACCTGTTTAATAATATAAAATATAAACTCAGCAGTTCTGGTAAAAAGAACCACAGATACGTATATTTTCTGGAGTGGAAGTTAAAATGCTGACACTGCCATTAAAGTTACAATTTATGATTACTGCCATATAACCGTACAGTGGCCTAATCGGAAGCGCCATGATTCTGTGCACCCAAACATCACTAGCGAACACGAAATTCGCGACAGAAGCTCTGAGATTTTAACAGGCAAGAAAGCAACGGAATATCCGATTATAATGCGGCTTTCGACATCGGGGGCAGAAATGAATTTATTTTAGCTGTATCCTTCTCACAAACTCCGACAGTGGTCCGCTTTTTGTGTAGAACTTATCGCGTGCTGCTCAATCAGTCATTTTCCTGGTTTTGTCGCCCGTCAACTCGATGAATTCGGGTCGATATACTCCAAATTAAGGCCAACTTCACGATTATTTGAACGAGAAATCTTTGAAACACATATTATCTTTTATGTATGATACCTGCCAGGCTCTACATGTTTCGATTATGTAAACAATGACCTCTTGAATTGTACCCATCAGTTCCGACTGACTGTACGACTAGCGCCAACTGTACCGCATATCAATAGCTCCATCCGAGCTGAATTTGACTGTACGACTAGCGCTTATTGTTCAATCAGCTTTGGTTCATGATATACTTTGTTTTATTCCGTTTGAATAAGACAGATCAACTTTAAAGCCCTGAACACTCACTTCCAGTGATTTCCTTTTAACCGTATGTCATAATGTGCATATTTATGCCTCATTTTGCACGCTGTGTGATTAGAACTGAGTAAGGTGAAATTTATTTTAATCTCGTTTCTGGAAAAAAAAAAAAAACTATTTAAACGAGAAATTTAGTCCTCTGATAATGCTATTTTTGGGATTATTGTAGTAAACTTAGATAAGGATAGATGATTTCTATACCAAAAGTTGGTACTACATTTCTCGCAACATGCCCCGCAATTATTTCGAAAATCGGTCCAGAATTAATTTTGAATAGGGATTTTACATTGGCAAGGGAGATAATCCATGATCATAAAATTAAGATTATGACAACATTTGTGGCTTAAATTGAATGTTTTGAAGCATGGTAAGCATCAGAAGTAAACGGAAAAGTCAGAGGTATTCAGAAATGTTATATTTCACTAGTGAAATATAAGATTTTATATTTTTCACTTGTGAAACTATAACTTTTTTTTTTAAATATGCATTATATTTCACTAATATTCTTCTATATTTCATTAATAAGTATATACTAAACTGTATCTATTATCTTCAAAATACCAATAAAACGAAAATAAAATCACTTCCTTACTTCGGACATAATCGTTTTACGCCTAATATTTTACCTGAAATGTTAAATGGCATTCTTTACTAGAATTCTGCTCCGTGGTAAAAACTGACATAATCGGCACTAATCGGACAGCATGTTTTTGCAAGCTGGGTGCTAGTCGTAGAGTCAGTCGGAACTGATGGGTACAATTCGAGAGGTCACGGTTTACAAAATCGAAACATGTAGAGCCTGGCAGGTACAATACATAAAAGATAATAATTGTTTGAAATACTTCACTTATATGGCAGTAATCATAAATTGTAACTTTGAAGTTGGCCTTAATTTGGAGTATATCGATCTGGATTCATCGAGTTGACGGGCGTCAAAACCAGGAAAATAACTGATTGAGCAGTACGCGATGAGGTCTACACAAAAATCGGACCACTGTCGGAGTTTGCGAGGAGGATATAGCTAAAATACATTCATTTCTGCCCCCTGATGTCGAAAACCTCATTATAATGGATATTCCGTTGCTTTCTTGCCTGTTAAAATCTCAGAGCTTCTGTCTCGAATTGCGTGTTCGCTAGTGATGTTTGGGTGTACGGAATCATGGCGCTTCCTATTAGGCCACTGTATGGTTATACGCTGTGATTGGAGTCGGAATTTAATTGCTTTGGGACCATGGAAATTTTATCTAGACATGGGTAATTCGAGCCACTGAGGGTTAATCATAGCGCCAGATCAGAAGGCGAAACATCATGAAAACACGCCTATATAATGGTGACCCCCTTAAACCCCATTTTTATATAGTAAAACTGGTGTTTATAAGGGTATACATTATTTTTCTTATTTCTGCTCGAAAACAGAGATGGTGTGTACTCGTTAAAACCGCCTCGCCGAGGCGGTTCTAACGAGTACTCACAATCTATGTTTTGAGCAGAAATATGAAGAATATCAGACTTTTTTATCTGAAAATTTTCATTTTTGGTGGTAAAATTTTCAGTATATTTGATTAGGCTTGTTTTCGTAATGTGGTGATAGTTTAAGGCTGTCATCTTCTATAAGATAATTGTATGTTGAGTGTATTCGTGAGGCAATTCCAATGAGAACTCACAACCAACACTTTTGTTATAAAATAAGAACATTTTTTTTAAATATCCCTAAGTATGTGTTTTCTTGAGCTATCGGAAGAATTTCCTAGCAACTGAAAAAGAGTGCTCGAATCAGCCAAGTAACGAGCCATCGGTTTTCGAGTCATTGAAATTTTACTATATAATCACTTGAAAAAAAAAACAAAACTCTTATTAAGCCGTTTTATTATACACATTACGAAAACACGCATATTCAAATATATTGAAAATTTTACAACCAAAAAAAGGAATATTTACAGATAAAAGGTTCTGATATTTTATTCTATTTCTGCTCAAAAACATAGATTGTAGGTACTCGTTAGAACCGCCTCAGTGAGACGGTTCTAACGAGTACCAACAAAATATGTCTTGGAGCAGAAATAAGAAAACTAATGTATACCCCTATAAACCTCAGTTTTACTATACAAAAGTGGGGTTTAAGGGGGTCAAAATTATAATGGCGTGTTTTTGTGATGAGCAAAATGCTGATATCTGTTAGAATAACATAGCCCATGTTATACGCTACCATGTAAGTTTCCCTGTTGTACGTTTGAATCTTTTTAATAGACTTTTTTTTTTTTCGATATTCGCAGAATTTTAGGTGTACGCTGTTTTATGCGGCTTTGTTCTGTCATCGAGTGTCTGAGCAAAAGATTTTCAAACGGATGCATTAGATGGTAGTGTCACAGCAAAATCAAACATGTTTGAGTTACTTTATATTAGCTCACCAAAACCGAAAGCTTAAGGCGCAGCGATGACGATTTTCAGGATCGCTTAACGTCTGTTGTGAACATTTTTTCTTGTGTACACGATGAGGCTTCATATTTTATCGGACAAGACTTGCTCAGAATGTTTATCTTAACAGAATCTAAGTAAAGCTCAAAACTGGGTCATTAGAGACCAAAACCTAGGTCATTGGTCAAGCCTTAGAGAAAGTTTGTGTACACATTAGAGGCCTGTAAGTTTCCCTGTTGTACGTTTGAATCTTTTTAATGTAGACTTTTTTTTTTTTCGATATTCGCAGAATTTTAGGTGTACGCTGTTTTATGCGGCTTTGTTCTGTCATCGAGTGTCTGAGCAAAAGATTTTCAAACGGATGCATTAGATGGTAGTGTCACAGCAAAATCAAACATGTTTGAGTTACTTTATATTAGCTCACCAAAACCGAAAGCTTAAGGCGCAGCGATGACGATTTTCAGGATCGCTTAACGTCTGTTGTGAACATTTTTTCGTGTGTACACGATGAGGCTTCATATTTTATCGGACAAGACTTGCTCAGAATGTTTATCTTAACAGAATCTAAGAAAAGCTCAAAACTGGGTCATTAGAGACCAAAACCTAGGTCATTGGTCAAGCCTTAGAGAAAGTTTGTGTACACATTAGAGGCCTTATTGTTTACCTGATATTCATAATGCTATTCAGAATATTTGTTTCTATAAAGCGTAGGTCCAGTATGAAACTGGGCCACACAGGGTCAAAACATTACGAAAACATGCCTATTCAAATATACTGAAAATTTTACCATGAAGAAATGAAAATTTTCAGATAAAAAATTCTGATATTTTTCATATTTCTGCTCAAAACATAGATTGTGGGTACTCGTTAGAACCGCCTCGATGAGGCGGTTTTAACGAGTACCCACAATCTATGGCTTTGAGCAGAAATAAGAAAAATAATGTATACCCCTGTAAACCCCAGTTTTACTATATAAAAGTGGGGTTTAAGGGGGTCAAAATTATATAGGTATGTTTTCGTGATGACCTAGGTCACTAAGTCAAATCTTCAAGAAACAAAAATTGTGTTTACGTCAGATGCCATATTTATGACGTGATCTGAAACGAAATTCATTACCTTATTTGTCTTAAGAAAGCTGACAAGACAATCTGCTAAGCATGATACTTTGTCATAGAGGTCCGATCTTAGAAAAACCATTAGAAGCGACAGTTTTGATCTGATCTTGATAAACAGTAATCAAAGTATTTGTCTTGATGATTTCTAGGTCAAGTATGAAGCTGGGTCACATGGGATTAAAAACTAAGTCAAAAGATCATAATTTAAGAAAACTTTGTAACAATCCAAAGGTCACTTTTGACACAATCTTCAATAACGTATGAAACTGGGTCACTGTGTCACATGGGATCAAACGTCTTGGTTGCCATATCCTAGGAATATATTGTCATATCCTAGGAAAACCTTGTTAACTCTTTTAGTCATAGTTTTGGTCCGAACTTCGGGAAATTAATAAGAATGTTTGTCGTTATGATTTCTAGACCAAATTGAAATTGGGCCACATATGTAACAAAAACCACGTCGCCAGGTAAAAATGAAGGAAAAAAAAGTGAGCACTCTAGAGCTCTAGAGGCCACGTATGTACTATTTCTTTATGGAAGTTAGTCTGAATGTTATCATTAAGATAACATTCAGACTAACTTCCATAAAGAAATAGACTTCTAAGAGAAATATAAAATTGGATTACTTGGGTCGAAAAACTAGGTCACCAGATTAAATAAACGGAAAACCTTGTAATTACTCAAGAGTCCATAATTTTGGCTCGATTGTCACGAAAATTCATTGGAATGTTTGTAAGTTCTATGAAAATTTTTTTAAAGCTAAGTTACGTGAGGTCAAATACTAAGTCATCATGTCAGAAGAAAGGAACAGCTTTTGAACACTATAGTTGCCAAATGGTTAGGCCGAAATTCAGATAAATTCGCCAGAATGTTTGCCTTAGATAGATCTGGATTTAGTTTATACCTTTATTATATGGGTCAAAAACCAGGTCAACCAATCAAATATATGGACAATTTAAGCGACCACAAGTTTGGAGTTTGTTTGCTTTTTAAGTTTGAAGTCTAAGAATATTTATTTTGTTTTGATGATATCATGTTTAAAAACAGGTAACGTGGATTCAACAAAAAAAAAATAGGCCAACAACTGAAATCTTAGAAAATTTTCTAGATAAAACTCGGTAAAGTATTTATCTATACAAAGTTTTATCCCTAGATAAATTTTCTAGATAAAACTCGGTAAAATATTTATCTGTACAAAGTTTTATCCCTAGATAAATTTTCTAGATAAAACTCGGTAAAATATTTATCTGTACAAAGTTTTATCCCTAGATAAATTTTCTAGATAAAACTCGGTAAAATATTTATCTGTACAAAGTTTTATCCCTAGATAAATTTTCTAGATAAAACTCGGTAAAATATTTATCTGTACAAAGTTTTATCCCTAGATAAATTTTCTAGATAAAACTCGGTAAAATATTATCTGTACAAAGTTTTATCCCTAGATAAATTTTCTAGATAAAACTTTGCTTTGATGAGTTTTAGGTGGAGTTTGAAACTTGGTCACATTGGTGCAAAAACTAGGAGACCGTGACAATAAAAGGAAACCGTTGAGAAAACAATTGCCATATTTGGTACCCAAACATTGACATTGCATAAGGTTTATTTTTAATGATCTCAAGATTGAATTTAAAATTGGATCACATGAAATTGAATTTTACAAAGAAAATTTTAATGTTCATGGAGAATAGATATCCAAAGGTAGACATGGACCAATGTCTGTTTATGTTAAAATGTGTGTGTCCTCCGGCATCTATGGATATGTATGTATGTATGTATGTATGTATGGATGGATGGATGTCTGCGTGCGTGCATGCGTGCGTATTAATGTGTGTGTGTGTGTGTGCGCGCGCGCGGTCATCTTCAAGATCTTATTATTGCTTTTACTCCTGAACCGAAAGGCCAACTGACTTGAAACTTGGTAGAAAGCATCAGGGTGACTAGTAGATCAAAAATTGGTAAAATCGTTCCGATCGGAAATCCAAGATGGCCGCCATGGTGGCCATCTTTAAAATCTGTTTTTCACTACTTTTCCCGAACCGAAAAGCCAATTTACTCGAACCTGGGTAGAAAGCTTTGGGGTGATTTTTAGATTAAAAATAGCTTAAACTGTTCCGATCGGAAATCCAAGATGGTCGCCGTGGCGGCCAGCTTGAAAGTCTGTTTATCACTTCTTCTCCTGAACTGAAAGGCCAATCGACTCGAAACTTGATATGAAGCATAGGGGTGACTGATACATCAAAAATTGCTAAAATTGTTCCGATCGATAATCCAAGATGCCGCCATAGTGGTCTTCTTGAAAATCTATTTTTCGCTTCTAGGCAAGTTGACTTGAAACTTGGTAAGAATAATCGATTTGACTTGCAGATCAAAAATAGCTAAAATCGTTTGAATCGGAAATACAAGATGATTGCCACAATTGCTATCGTGAAAATCAGTTTTGAACTTCTCCTGAATAGAAAGGCTCATTGACTCGAAATTTGATAGGAAGTATCGGGATGACTTGTAGATCAAAAATAGCTAAAATCACTCTGATTGGAAATCCAAGATGGTCGCCCTAGCAGCCATGTTGAAAATCTATTTTGAACTTTTTTTCTGCTAAATCAAAAGAGCAATTGACTCAAACTTCATTTGAGGTATCGAGGTGACGTGTAGATCAAAAGTAGCTAAAATCGTTCTGATTGGAAATCCAAAATGGCTGCCATCTTGAAAATCAACATTGAACTTCTTCTCTTGAATCGAAAGGCCAATTGACTCAAACTTGATGGTAATCAGATGAGCGATACAGGGCTATCTTGGCCCTCTTGTTTAAAAAAAAAAGCGATTATGATATTGTGAACGCATCCGTCCGTCCGTCACGCTATCTCCTTAATCACTGGACGGAATTTAGCCAAACTTGCTTCATGACTTCACCTCATGGTAAGGGCATAGGAACACGGGTCATGGACGTATTTTCGATTAAAACAGAAATATACGAAATAGTACTTTCAGGGTACTTGACCAGGTCAATCATACAATTACCCTGAAGGTACTATTTTGTATATTTTTGTTTTCATCGAAATAAAAGAAACGTTCATGACCCGTGTCCTATGGGTAAGGGTATGCGAGAGCAACATGAATTTTCCCTCCGTCCGTCCGCCCGTCTGACCGGCGTCCGTGTGTCCATTTATCTGGCCGTCACGCTATATCAACCTAAACCACTTGGCGGATTTAACAAAACTTGCTACATGATTTCGCCTAATGGTAAGGATGTGCGAGAGCAACATTAGTTTTCCGTCAGTCCGTCCGGCGTCCGTCCGTCCATCATGTTATCTTCTCCCAAACCGCTGAGCGGAATTTAACCATGCCTGTTACATGACTTTCCCTCATAGTAAGTGTGTGCGAGGACGAGCACGTCCGTCCGTTCATCTGTTCGTCATGCTATTAGCAATATTTGCACGGCGTTTGGGGATTTGCGATGGCGTACCATCGACTGCGCATTCTGTATTTGTTTTGTTTTCTTGTTAAAGAAGATTGCTTATCTAGATATATGGCTAAGAAAGATTCATTTCACATAGGTACATCAACGGAATGAAATCATAACTTGGCGTGACACTTCAACAGCTTTGACATTTAAAAGTTCAGTACTCCGTGTGACGTAACGGTCAGTGAACATTCTTCACTCATTCTTTCACTGTTGCGTGCTAACATAATAAACTAGAGGGCATTAACTCTGTGTGGCTACAAATAATTGTGGACTCCTGGTTTACCCATCAAAGAGCTAAATTTAGATAGGCGGTTAATGACTATACCTTCAGTTTTTTGTAGTCTTAAATCATACGTACAGGTAAACCCCTTCCATAACTGGGTTAACGATCGTACGACCTGTCCCAGATCTACATATTCATAACGCTTAGCATGCTGGGTAAGAGTTTCAGCAGACGACATTTTGAAATATTTTTTCTTATTTTTTCCAGAGAATGGGATTTGACATTCCTTGCAAATTGTCTCATGAGCAGATAGTTTGCATGAAATGTCAAAGAATATTTTCTTGGAAAAATAAAACAAATGCCATGAATTTGTCGTCTGCTGAAATTAGCCCAGAGAGTGATAAAGGGTTAGGTTATGAGATAACAAGAGTTATGTATTTGACGAATTGCATTCAACAATAATATATCCTATCTTAAAACAGAAACGCGTGCGCGTACCAAAGTGTAATACCAGAGTGTTATCTCATTCTTAGACTGTGTTGTGTTAGGCTGACATTTCGTTTAGTTAGTTTTACCTGTTCTTTTTTGCGCTTAGCGTGCTGGGTAAATTTTTTCAGCAGACGACATTGGACATATTTTTCTTATTTTTCGAGAAAATAAGCTTTGATATTTCAAATTGTCTTATGAAATGTCAATGCCTATTTACGGGACAAATAAGAAAAATATCATTAATTTGTCGCCTGCTGAATTTCCCAAAAGAGTGATAAAGCTAAAGCTAACAAATAATAAGGTTACGAAATATTCGTATTTTTTTTCTGCAAATTTTCCTGTCAGATGAATAGAATAATTATGGATTGTAGTAGGAATCTAGTTTTCATTTTGATACAGACGATCTGTTTAGCCGAGGCGTCTGTCAAACCACATATTTTATTTATTGTTGCTGACGATTTAGGTAAGTATAATGATTTTACCTTTTACCGCTCTCTGGGCTAATTCAGCAGACGACAAATTGATGACATTTTTTTAAATTATTTTTCCTAGTAAATCGACTAAATTATTTTTCCTAGTAAATAGACTAAATTATTTTTCCTAGTACCCAGCTAGCATTCTACGTAAATCTACATCGGGCCGTCATCGGCCCGTCAGCTACCCTGACGGGCCGATGACGGCCCGATATAGATTTACGTAGAATGCTGACTGGGTAAATAGACTTTGACATTTCATGCAGGAGAAAATTAGCATGAAACGACAAATCTTTTTTTTTTTTAGGAAATAAATAAAAATATTTCTAAATGTCATCTACTGAAATGTTTTCGCAGAGTGCTAAGCGTTGATAATTGATGCGCGCGCTGTTTCAAAAGCGACATTATGCGAATTCCGAATCAGCCTATAGACTGGCTGTAGAGTGACTAAATATTTTTTTCAGATAGTCCTGCCTGATATTCCACTAAAATACAACCAAAAATATCATGACTATTAAGGCTGGTCCCTATAGAGATCAGCCATTATCCCAGCTAGCATTCTACGTAAATCTACATCGGTCCGTCATCGGCCCGTCAGCTACCCTGACGGGCCGATGACGGCCCGATATAGATTTACGTAGAATGCTGACTGGGATAGTCGTGATATTATTTTGTTTTATTTTAAGAGGATTATTAAACAGTATTATAAGAAAAATATTAGGCACTTGAGACTGGAGCCAGTCTAACGTGCAATTGTTTAGGTTCTTACAAAAACAATACTCATTCTTTTGCAGAATGAAAATGCTGATATCCTTGCATATCTGGTTCTTTGCATTTTTAATATACATTCAAGCGATTCTTTTTCATCACATTTTCTTTTTATTCCTTCATTTCGAAAACACGCCTATTCAAATATATAGAAAATTTCATCTCCAAAACACTGAAAAATTTCAGATAAAAAAATCTGATATTTTTCATATTTCTGCTCAAAACATAGATTGTGGGTACTCGTTAGAACCGCCTCGGCGAGGCGGTTCTAACGAGTACCCACAATCTATGTTTTGAGCAGAAATAAGAAAAATAATGTATACCCCTGTAAACCCCAGTTTTACTATATAAAAGTGGGGTTTAAGGGGGTCAAAATTATATAGGCGTGTTTTCGTGATGTTCTCATGGTTTCATTCTCGAGGGGGAGGGGGTAACTTCCTATATATGGCATAGTACGGATGTGCGTGCCGAGTGGCCCCCTTTTTCAGCGCTGCCAGGTATATGATTGGCCGCCTTTTTTCAACAAAAAGTATATGAATGACCCGATTTTTCTGGATTCCTATGTGAAAGGCCCCACTTTTCTGACACCCTGGTATATGCACATATTTTTGCTCAGAGATTTTTCGAGGCTGCTTGTTCTCTTGGTATTCAATGAATTGACTGCGATATTTGTCTAACTACCAGCAATAAATGGGTACAAAAACTCAAAGGACAGTATATGAATAGGTCAATATATTGGATGATCAAGTATATGAATGGGTCCGTTTTTTTTTTTCAAAAGCTAGGTATATGAATGGGGTAGGTTTTGAAATCGAACCACAATTATCCCCAGGTTACCTCCCCCCACCCCCTCCCCCATACACACACACACACACACACACACACACACACACACACACACACACACACACACACACACACCGAGGCTTCATTGCAGAATATTGATTCATTTGATTTATTTATTTATCTGATCAGAGTCTTCGCTCTGTGCTAAATAGGTAGCTAAGGACCCAAGCTTTCTTCATGTAGACAGCGAAGACTCTGATCAGACTGGGCGGATGCCCAGGCTGATCTGATTCTTCGCTGGACGCACATGCCATTTTGTTGGTTTTGTCCTGCGATACACATGTACAGTAATGCGTTGCGGGAATGCACATTCTTGGAACCTCTGACGTGGCAACTCTGTATGCCCGTAATAAACCATTCTCTGATGACACAACTCTATTCAAAACCTGTTTTAATGGGTAAAATAAATTGTTCATTGCACGTATGCAAATGCACGTCAGTATTATCAATAACAGATGAATGAGCCGGTGGCTGAGAAACGGGACCTTGGAACATATGTATACAACGAAGACCCAGACCAGCCTGCGCATCCGCGCAGTCTGGTCAGGGTCCTCGTTGTTCGCCTACACAATATATAGGGCCCATGTTGGAGATATTCGACTAATAGTGAAGAGCTTGACCCAACGCGTGGCTGAGCAAACTGGTCTGGGGTCTCGCCATTCGGATATGCCTTAAGAGTCTTTTTTGTCAACCGGCGGCCAAAATTGATAAAATGATTAGATATGCAGGTTAAACTTAACAAGCCCATGTTTTGTGGTATGGAGAGGACTTCCGAAAATGTTCATTTGGTCCACAACGTCAGAAAACGTACCTTCGAACGTGTTCATCCTTCGAAAATACAGATCAGCCTGCGCATTCGTGCAGTCTGATCAGAATCTTCACTGGGAGCATTTTGGATAGCCAAGGATGCAGTTTATTTATGCGGATAACGAAAGATCTGACCAGGCTGTGCATATGCGCAGGCAAATCTGTGTCTTAGTTTGAGCGGACATGTCTGAATGTACGTTTTCTGAAGTTGTGGTCAATCTATCTATCTATCTATCTATCTATCTGTCTGTCTGTCTGTCCGTCTGTCCGTCCGTCCATCCGTCCGTCCAAATAACACCATTTAGCTACCGACTTATGTGTCAAAATACCATTGAATGGCAAACAGTTTTGAGCGGCGTCTGAACTGGGTCTACACTGTTTGCTCAGGCTTGTCTGAATACAAAGGGTATAGTAAACACGTGGTTGTATTTGTATCGCATTATCCCACCGCTTAGTAAATCTAATGTAGGGCACATGTGACTTGCGCGGACATGCATCCATCCATCCATCCATCCAAATATTAAATATTTAGTGTCTGTTCCAAGCCTTGCGAATTCATACTCCCTTGACTGTGTTCTCACGACTTGTGTCTGATGGTTAAGATCAAGGTTAAGGGGTCAGTCAGAAATAAACAATAACAAAAGAGGTAATTTAAACTTTTGCCCGTGTAGTTAAATTTTTCTAAACTGCATTTTATGACTTCTTTGTTGATTTTAAGTAAGGAATACACATCAAAACACTTTTTACTTTAAAACCTAGGTTAAAATACATAATAATCTGTAATATCTTTTGACGTGAACTATGGAAATTAATCGTGGTATTTCCGCCAAGAAAAAAATGACAAAAATAGTATTTTATTTGTTTTCTTCCTCCAATTATATTAACTTGAAATAAAAACAGCGAAATATATGCATGTATAACTATGATTTGATGGTTATTACCTGGTGTTAGAGTTAGAGCAAGGTACTTTTGTGGTGGTAGTATACTGTAGTTAGTTTTTTTCGTAACTCATTTCCGACGATTTGTTAAGTAGGATTTGGATAAGGTTAAGATTTGTTTCGAGGTTTAGGTATAGGACAAGGATGGGAACGTTGGCCACTTTGTGGCAATTGTTCTTGTTTCTAAACTGGTTGATTGATTGATTGATTGATTGGTAGATTTTGATTGATTGATGGATTAATGGATTGACTGACTGACTGACTGACTGACTGATTGATTGATTGATTGATTGATTGATTGATTGAAATAGCGGAAACAAACCAAAAATGTTTATTGTGCATGGCACTTGCAGTTGCGACAGTAATAATCTACTTTCGGTCATTAAACTCTATGTACTCAGGGCGAAATGGTCACATGAAAATAACAGTTTTTACCTACTGTAGTATTCCCCGGATTTTTAAAAACCAAAACAGCAGTGCGTAAATGTACTAGAAATCTGGTCGAATTAGGATAGATGGATGTACAATGTAGAAATGGAGATGTTCAGGAAAACACGCCTATTCAAATATATCGAAAATTTCACCTCCACAAACTGAAAAATTTTAGGTAAAAAAACTCTGATACTTTTCATATTTCTGCTCAAAACATAGATTGTAGGTACTCGTTAGAACCGCCTCGGCGAGGCGGTTCTAACGAATACCCACAATCTGTGTTTTCGAGCAAAAATAAGAAAAATAATGTAAACCCCTGTAAATCCCAGTTTTATTATATAAAAGTGGGGTTTAAGGGGGTCAAAATTATATAGGCGTGTTTTCGTGATGCCAACAAACATTGGCTGTATAATTAAAGATATACCAAGTTATTCACGGATTAAAGCGACCTAGACGCAATAGATCAAAGTGACAAATGAACCTCGCCATAAAACAAAATAGCGAAGGCAGTACGGGCATGTACAAATACGTTGCATTAGTTTTAAGATCAGAATTGTCCAGACAAACCTCAGTAAAAAAGTGTTTATTACGGTTTTACAGTAGGCACTAGCAGACATTAATATAAGTATACATACTGGGTGGAAATATTGAAAGTGTGTGCGGGGTGAGGTGGGAAGCGGGTACATGACTACCATATCTAGGCTGTTTTCAGAACCTTATGCCTTGCCATACTTGTCCTCATCACGAAAACATACCTATATAACTTTGATCCCCTTATAAACCCCACTTTTATATAGTAAAGCTGGGGTTTACAGGGATATACATTATTTTTCTTATTTCTAAAAGCATAGCTTGTGGGTACTTGTTAGAACCGCCTAGGCTAACGAGCACCTACAGTCTATGTTTTGAGCAGAAATATGAAAAATATCAGAATTTTTATCTGAATAAAGTTCAGTTTTTGGTGGTGAAATTTTCAATAAATTTGAATAGACGGGGATTCGTAATGTTTACTAAGAACAAGATCAACTTTCCTACCTATTGCTGTGTCTAAAAATTGCTAGATGAATTGTAAACAATGTAGGTTCTGATCATACGCCGCGTTTTGCGGCGTCTGATCTGAGTAATCACTGTTTGCTCAGGCCGGTTTGTCTGCATTCCAAGGGAAAATAAGGTAGGTCCATAATTTTGAATAGATATGAAGAGGGAGCTGGTCACAAGTTGCTTTGCTGCTTCTATATTTAAAGGCTCCATATTCTTCAAAAATAGACATTTTTTTTATCCAAGAAAGGTTTAATAAATTGATATATGGTAGTAATACAATCATACAATGTGGTATCTGGCAGCCTGTAAAATTTCTGTTAGTCTCTCGTTTTTGAACTGGATCAAAATTGGCAACATTGATTCAGACATGCGATAAAAAACCATTTCATTTTTGACCAAGAACGAGAGACTAACTGAAATTTTACAGGCTGTCAGGTGCCACATTTAATGATTGTACTGTATTAATACCATATAATGATAGTCATTTGTTTTCTTTTCATTTTTTACGCTTGTCCGACTATTATGTTTCATGGCGCTAACGCCTGTGTTGATTAGTTGCATTCATTGCGGGTCGCCTTGGCGAGCTGCATAGTAAGGAAGTATGCTTATTACACTTCAAATACGGGAATATGGGATACCGAACCCAGCTTAAGCGGAAGTAATCTGATAACGAATAGAATAGAATATTTCATTATCCAATTATGGCCTCTTTCGGGTATGCAATTAAAGAGATCGTTCGCTTCCATACCGATTTCGCCCCCAAATGAAATTTTGCTTCAGCAAGTACGAGAATTCATCAAGTTCAAATGAGGAGCTTTAAAGGATTGGTGCGTCCAGTCCTGGAGTAACGCAGGTAGGTTTGGGACCCCAAGGTGTAGTCAGGAAGAACTGGAAAACAAAAGCGCGCAGCCTGATTTGTAACAGGAAATTACAATAATTGTTAAAGAAGCAGCTTATTTCACCCTCAAATGAAATTATGCTTCCGCAAGTACGAGAATTCATAAAATTTCTTTATTGAAATATTAAAAAAAAAAAAAAATGATACTTAAAGACTCAACCAGAAAAGGAGATTAAAAGAAATATCATTTTAATGAAACATTTAGACAGGTCCTAATTATTTTGCACATAATTCGGTTTGACTAAATGGCGATAAAGAAGAAGAAGAACAAACAAAACACCTTTTCTGATGGGTTCATTATATTCACTAGTACCAAATAGCCAGAATATTCAGTAAAATGTCATAATTCAAATATGCTGAAGACTCTGACGTGCATATTCATTGCAAATATTAGTTAGCAGGATATATCTCCGCGCATGCATGGCAAAACAGAAACCACGTATGAGTGAATAGGTACAGATGGATCAGATATCAACACTGTCATCACGAAAACATGCCTATAAACTTTTGACCCCCTTAAACCCCACTTTTATATAGTAAAACTGGGGTTTACAGGGGTATACATTATTTTTCTTGTTTCTGCTTAAAAACATAGATTGTGGGTACTCGTTAGAACCGCCTCGCCGAGGCGGTTCTAACGAGTACCCACAATCTATGTTTTGAGCAGAAGTATGAAAAATATCAGGATTTTTTAACTGAAAATTTTCATTTTTGGTGGTAAAATTTTCAGTACATTTGAATAGGCATGTTTTCGTAATGTCTGGTTATGTACACAAACCGCAGATGGATCTACATATGTAGTATCAGCCTCAGTAACTACTCTTCTTTTACGGTTGGTGCTGCCAACTAAACCACGTGCCCTGGAGTAATGAGTTCTGACGCACTTAAACATTATTTGTTTGGCAGTGTGTTCATTTCTTCAACAACACACCCTATCTTTTCACATTACGAAAACACGCCTATTTAAATATATTGAAAATTTCACCACCAAAAACTGAAAGTTTTCAGATAAAAAATTCCGATATTTTTCATATTTCTGCTCTAAACATAGATTGTAGGTACTCGTTAGAATCGCCTCGCCGAGGCGGTTCTAACAAGTACCCACAATCTATGTTTTTAAGCAGAAATAAGAAAAATAATGTATACCCCTTTAAACCCCAGGTTTACTATATAAAAGTGGGGTTTAAGGGGGTCAGAATTATATAGGTATGTTTTCGTGATGATTATGCAATATAGCCATGGACTAAAATATGTTGATGGGCCGTAAAACTCCACTACAAACAAAACAAAAATCATTGCAGGTACTTTGATAGAAACGTTTTTAAAATGTTTATTCAATAATCATCAACCATGACTGTATACTTTTTTGCCAAGGCAACTGAAAGTCTAAAATGCTGAATTTAGCTTTTATAATTCTTCAGTCAATTACTCCGGTGGACCATTGTGGCCAGTGAGTCTCTTGTTTTGATGTTTTCACAGATCTTGAAAAATATCTTTACTGGCATTTAAATTAAAGCATTCCATTGTCCATTGGACCAATCAGCTAATACTAGCGCAGGATTCCCCTATTTAGTAATCTGCTATAGTCAAAATGTTGAAAAACTCACAGGATACGTAAACAGTCCGTGGCACCTATTATTTGACGTGTACACGGCAGAGATAAATTTGACATTTCGGAGTTACCCAAACTCGGAAAATAATGGAGTCATTTAGGTTACTTAAATGAATCTTGATACAGATGCCATCATGTGCGGCATAAGCGTACATACAATTGCTGAAACTAAACGACCCGCCAGCTTTTTGAAAAAGCATATACTTGTTTTGAATATACTACTTGAAAGGAAACACTACAAATGCATGTGTAACCATGGAATGTCCAACTGACTACTGTCCTGTCAATATCACTTGGAAAGACATTTTATTTTAAATGAAAATATTTAGTTCTGAAATTGACCATAACTAATCTGAAACCATTTGTCTTTTCTGTTCCTGTGTTTTGTTTGTCAAATATTCGTCTCCAAAATTTTAATTTACGGCCAAACAGTGGATCAACCCATGAACTTTCTACAGTAAAATGATTTTTTTATTTTTTAATTTATATCTTTAGAAAGTATTTATTTATTATCATTTTTTTTTTACTTTTTTGCTGATATTTTTATTATTGGTGTTCCATGACAATACTGTGAAAAATTCTGAAAAAAAATAGATAAGTGCAACTTGTTGAAAACCTGCCTTCAATGTACCTAACCTACAGATTTCAGCACCATTTTCAGCTATGGGGACAATGAAAATATTCGATTTTTTTAATTAAATGACTAGAATAAAACGTTTTTGTGCATAGGTAATTATGATAAACGGTTTTGCATGAAATCTTGGCAAAAGTTTGTAAATTTACTTCTTCTGTGTAAAGCGCCATGCCCCTCCCCCCACCCCCACCCCCCCCCCCCAAAAAAAAAAAAAAAAAAAAAAGAAGAAAAAAAAAAGACTTTCCGACAGATGTCGAAAGGAGGGCTTGTCCAAGCTGAGAGAAGAGATAGCAAAAAACAGAAAAGACTAAAGTAAGAATATTGTAACTCATTACAGAGCCCGAACGATTAACTCTTAAGCGCAAGGTAAAATTTGTAATAGACGACATTCTAAGGTTTCTTTTGTTAGTTTTCATAGAAATTAAGTTTTGACATTTCATGTGAATCGTCTGCCTTATTTACATGAAATGTCAAGACTTATTTACTATGAAAAATAAAACAAAAAATAAAAAAAAATCAAACGTCGTCTGCTGCAGTTGTGATTAGCGCTTTAAGCGTTAACCGAATTTGAATTTCATATTCGTATAAGTGCATAAACACCTTTTTAGGTCAATTTCCTTTAGGACAACCTCCGCTGTAACAAAACAAATATGTTGGTCCAAATGGTCAACAGTGAGTAAAGGTCTGTCGGAGTGACACTTTCTTGCACAGAATAGACATCCTATATGCGGACCGACACGCTTTATCGGATTGCATATATACCATAACAAAAAGAAAAAAAAAAAAAAAAGAAAAAAAAAAAAAAAAAGTGGCTTCAAAACAATCATAGCGTTTGCTGGTTGTCATGTTACATGACAGCATCCAAAGACATGCGCCATGAACACCGAGGCAAACTGTCAATTTCTTTAATAAAAAGCCAGATTGTAGAGAAACTTTCGTAAATTTCCATTTAATTGCACAACTTCGCCCACGCTGTTGCAATAATTGAGAAATGTGCAACGGAACAAAATAAAGCTTATTCCTTTTAGAGACATTCCCAGCTAGCATTCTACGTAAATCTACATCGGGCCGATGACGGCCCGATGTAGATTTACGTAGAATGCTAGCTGGGATGTTAGGCGCTTTTCTTATTTTATTTTTCGATTGTGTGTTTTCACAGTAAACGGAAGAAATATACGCACGTATCATCATAAATCCCATAATTCTCTCCCATTCTTAAGTATTCTAGGAACGAACAGAGAAAGCTCTGGTCAAACTATGCGGATACACAGGCTGATCTTGGCTTCGCGGTTCATATCCCAGTCAGCATTCTACGTAAATCTATATTGGGCCGTCATCGGCCCGTCAGGGTAGCTGACGGGCCGATGACGGCCCGATGTAGATTTACGTAGAATGCTAGCTGGGATGTTAGGCGCTTTTCTTATTTTATTTTTCGATTGTGTGTTTTCACAGTAAACGGAAGAAATATACGCACGTATCATCATAAATCCCATAATTCTCTCCCATTCTTAAGTATTCCCATAGGGGGGGGGGGGGGACGGGGGGAGGGGGGCCGAGGCGTGGAGGGCGTATGCGTACACACATACGCACACGCTTTCTGGCCGCTGGTGTCGGCTGTGCAAGCGTGCATGTGTGCTAAATACTGTAAATGATGAAAAATTTAAGAATGCATGATGGGTAATAAATATGGAGTCGGTGTAGGGTAGGAGGAGCTGGCCAAAATATATAAATAATAATAATTTCCTGTAAACCCTTTTGAAAAGCTTATATAAAAATCTGAACTATGCCTTCTCTGTACGCGTGGAGGCAGCTAGAGTGACATTTACAGATATTACACAGATTTTACTAGCAAACAGAGCAGACATTAACTGTACGCTGATCAGGCAATCACTGTGTTCGCACATGCGCAGACTCTCTATCTTGTATCACATACCGCTTTAAAAAATGTCGTATATAACCTATTTATTTTTGGACAGACATACCTCGGCAAACAGTACAGACCCTGATCAGACGCCGCATTTGCGGCGTCTGATCCGGGTCTACACTGTTTGCCACTCATCCAGCAGCTTTTAGACACATCAAAAGGTAGTAAAATGGAATTGTTAAAACATTTAGGACAAACATGATAAGTAGGCTAAGATGTCGAAATATTTAGGGTAAATGATTTAGGCTCTATTTTCAGGAGCGATCTCATTTCTCAGACGAATGTACATGTGAATGTTCTTTTAATCAAAGAAATATTGAGGCGTTTCTGCTGTTGCATGCATTCTGCATAATTGGCGCACTTGTTCTCCATACAGCACCGGCTCTTTCGCACCAGCAGAAAACAGACCTTTTAATATGTGCAAACAGGGCAGTCCCAGATGGGGCTGCGCAACTTTAGAGTCTGACTTAGGTATATTTAGTTGCTTCAAACTTGCGAAGTTTACTCATCCTTATGAGAGTATGCTTATGTGCAGGCTGACTTGAGTTGCAGATATAAAGGGTCACAGCTCAAATGTCTAATGTTAAATTCCGAATTTCTGAGTACGCACTTAAAATCAGCCTGGTGAGAAAATTCTGACGAGAATCATTTGATGCACGACGGAGAAGAAAAAACGGTGTTTATATATGCACTGAATCCCCTTTACTTTGTGAAACGTGAATGCCCAGATTAGACTGCTCATCTGATCTAGGTCTGCCATGTTCCTGATTTTTATAGTACTCGCATTCTGATTTTTATAGTACTCGCATTGCCTGATCAGTTTTCCTGTATCATGCACATTGATTACTGGCATTAAAAAAAAGCCATGTAATTATGATTTTTTTTTTCTTTTTTTTTTGCACATGTGGTAATATGATTTTCACAAATTCAAACTGGAACGGAGGTCGCTGTCTTATTATTATGGTCGTTGCATATGTTCATGGGAATAATTACACTTTCAGGGGAGACGAACGTCAAAATTATTTTTCCTCCTTCAGAAAAGTAGCGAATTTGCTCCCCTTGTCGTAAAAGACGGGATGTAGGTATTCGATCAAAGCTGAGGTCCCACTTTGCCTCACGCATTACGAAAACACGCCTATTCAAATACAAAGACAATTTCACTTCCAAAAACTGAATTTTTTCAGATAAAAAAACTATGATATTTTTAATATTTCTGCTCAAAACATAGATTGTGGGTACTCGTTAGAACCGCCTCTCCGAGGCGGTTTTAACGAGTACCAACAATCTATGTTTTTGAGCAGAAATAAAAAAAAAAAAATAATGTATACCCCTGTAAACCCCTGTTTTTTAAAAGTGGGGTTTAAGGGGATCAAAATTATATAGGTGATGGCATACTCATACATCAAGTTGCATCAGGAAACCACGCCTATATAATTTTGACCCCCTTAAACCCCACTTTTATATAGTAAAACTGGGGTTTGCAGGGGTGTACATTATTTTTGTTATTTCTGCTCAAAACATAGATTGTGGGTACTCGTTAGAATCGCCTCGCCGAGCCGGTTCTAACGAGTACCCACAATCTATGTTTTGAGCAGAAATATGAAAAATATCGGAGTTTTTTATCTGAAAAATTTTAGTGTTTTGGAGGTGAAATTTTCCATATATTTGAATAGGCGTGTTTTCGTTATAGTAAACATGCGCGGACCTTGTATCAATTCATTGGTTCTGTGCAAACTATGCCGTCTTGTCTAGGCCTTCTCTGTTAGTATGCGAAGTGCGAGTAATTTTCTTATGATACACGCATGTCATATTTTTTGTTTATTGGTTTCAGGATGGAATGATGTATCATGGAACAACCCGGAAATGATTACGCCGACCTTGGATAAAATGGCCAAAAAAGGTGTTATTCTTAATTCAACTTATGTTCAACCAATGTGTAGCCCGTAAGTATAAAAACAACTTTTTGTCTTTAAACTTTAGTCGGGAAAAATAACCAGTGCCCAGTTGTTCAAAGCATCATTAGCTTAACGAGTTCGTTAGTGGTCAAAATGTTAACTGTTCTAGTAAGTACAATAGCTAATTCACAGGTATTTTTGCTGACAAAAATATGAGTAGCGTTTGCAAATGCAAACGCTACTCACATTTTGTCAGCAAAAATATTAGCGTATATACCATATTTAATGATCAAAGTTTTGACGATACGTTAATTAACGATATCGTTAGTTTTGAACAACTGGGTCCAGGCTTTTAACAGGGATTTACCGATATCATACAGTGTATGTATACCCTCCAGCTGTAAGGATACCCACAAACCAAACCACTACCATAAAAAAGACATGTATAGTGCTTTCCCTTCAAATACCTCCATATGTTATCAAACAGAACAGCCTTTAAAAGTTGTGTTATGGAGTGCAAGGATACGGTTTATTTAAGGCTCCTTGTGCGTGTGTGCGTGTGTGTGCATGTATGTGTGTGCGTGTGTGGATGAGAGAGAGAGAGAGAGACAGAGAGAGAGAGAGAGAGAGAGAGAGAGAGAGAGAGAGAGAGAGAGAGTGTGTGTGTGTGTGTCAGTTCTCTACCACTTGACCAGTAAAAGCAAAATTTCATGGGGAGCCTCCATCGGATAGGGTAAAAAAGTTTATCTAAATGGTCCACTTAATTTGCTGTTTTTCATTTTTGTCAACCTCCGGGGTTGGGTAAGGGCTTTTAGCAGGGATTTTACCATACGTTTGGCCTCGCAGTGCAGGGCCCTTAGCAGGAAAAGTTAGAACCCCGCTATTGCCTGGGACTACAAATGACTGGTGCATTAGTTATTTAGTGGATGAAAATATTGACAAATATATTTAAAAAGGAATGGCCCTTGAGAGCAATGAGCACACAAACAACAATTCAAATAGCTGAAGTGTCTAAGTTTCTAGGTCAGACAAGCCTGGTTTTACCAATTAGATATAACTAAAATACTGAAATGTCGTACATTTCTTGGCCATAAAAACTGAATGAGTGAGAAACGTCGAAAATAAATACTACAATAAGATGGACGTTAACAAATAGATTTTTAAAAGGAATTGGCCGTTGAGAGCAATGAAATGCACACAAATATATAAAAGACTGAAGTGTCAACATTAGCTAAGTTTAGCCAACGAGAACTCATCGATAACCCGTATATGCTTTTATCAAAACTCTGGAATGGTTCCAGTGATCATAAAGGACTGGAAAGTATAAACTATACTACAGAGAAGTACTGAGATACGTTTTACGGCCGCCCCACGGCACTAACACCAGCTAGCAAATACATTCTAAAGAAAATCTCATTGAGAAAAAAGTGAACCCATATAAAAAATGAAAACAAGTGTCGAAGTTTCCTGGACGAGACCAGCAAGTTTCAGTTAATAAGGCCTCACCAGTGACTCCCAAAAAATTTCAGAAATCTAATATTGGGTTACGTGGTCAGAAAGATCAATGATCTATAAACTACACAATGATTAAGTACGGGAGCTGTTTCAAGTTACCGCCACACAGCATTAACATTGAAAACTGTAGACCCCCGCCCCTCAAACAGGTAACTGGCAAACAGTGCAGACCCAGATCAGACGCCGCATAACGCGGCGTCTGATCAGGGTCTCCACTGTTTGCAAACAGGTCAACCATTTTCCTTTAGCAATTTCTATAATCATATAGCCTGACGTACCTTAAATCGAAAATGGACCCTTCCAGTATATAGTGTGTTGTAGTAAATATTCACAAAGACTAGATACATAAATGGATAGTCGCTGCCAAAAATGCACCCCCCCCCCCCCCCCCCCCATATAATTCTTCAAAACCTCCCAGAATGGGTTGTTGATCCATAGATATATCAACCGCATAATATTGATGTACGGGGAGACCCTTTACGGCCATGGTATCGACCCTTGGTTGCCCACATGGCTTTTTTGTTCTCTTTGTATTTTCCCAGGCTGCGTTCAATAAAGCAGAACACTAACAATTGTTGTTTCTTTTTAATGCAAACTATTTTGCATCTTCTGAACAGTACCTATAAACCCGTCACATCCCAGTAAGCATTCTTTATAAATCTATAGCGGACCGTTATCGGCCCGTCAGGGTAACTGACGGGCCGATAACGGCCCGCTATAGATTTATAAAGCCTGCTAGCTTGGATGTGACTTCTAGTTATTGTCGTTGACTAGACTTGATGTTAGATCGAATAAATTATATAAAAACATTAATTCTATATAGAATCAAATAAATATTCGGTTTGACGAAAGTGCATGCGTAAATAGTCGTTTTCCCTCTCTGCTTTCGCATATTAAACACTGGAGTATGTATGACCAGTTTGTATCGTTGGAGCGTTTGAAGGTATGGCAGTTATAGCTCATTAACCTTTTCCACTCTCTGGGCTAATTCAGCAAACGGCAAATTGACAACATTTTTTTTTAGTTTTCCCAGGAAACAAATTTGACAGTTCATGCAAATTGTCTCTGTTGGAGACAATTTGCATGAAATGTCAAAACCTGTTTTCTGGACAAAAAAATGAAAACTATTTTAATATGTTGCCTGCTGACAATTTCACCCAGAGTGCTATGCGTTAAAGATGATATCACCCTGCTTCCAACCCTGTACTTCGTTTTTTGGCTGTTTCAGTGGTGGGAAATCTCAACTATCACTGACTCTATTTTTACTACTTTCTCAGCAATTTCAGCTGACGACAAATTGATTATTTTTTCTTTCTATTTTTCCTGGAAAACAGGCTTTGACATTTCATGCAAATTGTCTTCAAGACATGTAGAAACACACTGTACGCTTTATCAATCCGCTTATACATGCCTTATAAAACACTGTTCTATATCCCTACTAAACATGTTACGAAGTTAATGGAGGAGAAATAAGAAAGCCATTTATAAGCGTCCTTATCATTCAAGACAGACAAAAATATATCAACAACAACAAAAGAAAAAGAACCTTATGGCACATGCGCCAGGAGAAGCCTCCTAACAGCTTGGCTACCTACATTACGAAAAAACGCCTATTAAAATATATTGAAAATTTTACCTCCAAAAACTGAAAGCTTTCAGATAAAAATTCTGATATTTTTTTCATATTTCTGCTCAAAACATAGGTTGTGGGTACTCGTTAGAACCCCCTCACCGAGGCGGTCCTAACGAGTACCCACGCTCAAAACATAGGTTGTGGGTACTCGTTAGAACCGCCCACATCGCCGAGGCGGTTCTAACGAGTACCCACAATCTATGTTTTTGAACAGAAATAAGAAAAATAAAGTAAACCCTGTAAAGCCCAGTTTTACTGTATAAAAGTGTGGTTTAAAGGGGTGATGTACATCGTCCGATCAGTCTTCACTCTCTGCCTGGAAACGTCTTGCATCCTTAGCTTAGAACAACCAGCGATGGCATTGATTGGACCATGATATTAGAATTTTCTCGGGGGAAGATAGCGAGGCTACTTTGTCTGGTTAGGATCTTTGCGATACTGTGATATGCTCTGCGTCTTATGATTCAGAAAGCGAGTATGGATTGTCCTGGTGATATTGAGTAAATGGGCTTGCTGATGTGGGCTTCCTGTGTTTTTATATGTCTTGACTTCATCTTTTAGCTTAACAGGACCCTGATAATATATATGGCAGAGCTTAAGAAAGGTAACCTTGTCCAATTATCCTACATGGTACTATGATGTGAGTGCCGGACAGAATCGCCGCACTGGTGCACTTCTAATGGGAACACACAAGTCAAAGCTCAAGATGAGACAAGTTTTCTTCAAACAAAATGTATTTGTATCCCTGATTTCTGCATAATAACATAAGTTGTGGTGCTCATTACAAGCACCTCGTCAAGGCGCTTTAATGAGTGCCCACAACATATGTTTTCGCGGATAAATAAGAACAAATAATTGTCTGTGTCCAGTTGTTCAAAACTAACGATGTCGTTAGTTGACGTATCGTTTAAACTTTGATCATTCAATATGGCATATACACATATCTTTGCTGAAAAATGTGAGTTTTTTTTTTTTATTTGCAAAAGCTACTCACATTTTTAGCAAAAATACCTGTGAATTAGATAGTGTACTTACTAGAACAGTTAACATTTTGAACACTAAAGAGCTCGTTAAGCTACGATGCTTTGAACAATTGGGCCCTGAACACCCCTCTTATCTGGCTCTCTGACTATATTTCTTCGGTCTAAAATTTAGAAAATCTGTAAATTATTTTACAGCTGATCATATGAGCCAGTGCTCGTCAAAACCTACAATAACACCTGTGTTACTACAATAACACCTGTGCAAAGACACAGATCAGCCTGTACATCTACCCAGTAAGGCTAGGATTCTCGTTTATCCCTCTTTGAATAGCCTAAAGGTTGTAGGAGACACATGCGATCAGTGAAGACTCTGATCAGACTGCGCGGATGCGCAGGCTGATCTGAATATTCACTGGTCGCACGTCATATTGTAGGTTTTGTCGTGCGCTGCTTCATATATCTTATCGAGGGCCCCACATTTCTTTTATTGCTCTCGCTTAAACTTTCAGTATAATTATTTGATAGTGTAACAACGTAAGGGTCTTTTCTTAGAATTCTAGAAGATAAATCCGGATAAAATTCAAATTAACCGGATACTTGCTTTCATTTCTTTAGCGCATTTATGATTTGAACCGTAGCTTAGGAAAAGGTCCCCTATGCCATGTCCGCCCAACGAAGACTCGAATCAGCCTGCGCATTCGCGCAGTCTGATCAGAGACTTCGTTTTCCGCGTTAAGAAACTTTGCGTCCTTGGCTATCGAAATTGTGCTCAGTGAAGATTCTGATCCGACTGTCCGAATGTACTGGCTGATCTGAATCTTCGCCGAATGTACATGTCCGAAGGTACGTTTTCTGACGCTGCTACCCATTTCTAATAAAATTCTATCATGTTTTTAACCCTAGTCCTGCTGAGCCCGGATATGCCCTGTCTTTGCAAACAGTGTAGATCCAGATCAGTTGGCTTCTGAAGAAGCCAACTGATCTTGATCTGCACTGTTTGTCATTCAATATGTGAATTTGTAACAAAAACCTGGATCAGATAATCTGATTGGCTGAAAATTTGAAGTGGGCGTGGCTTTTTAATCTATTCAGCATGACAAGGGTTAAGAGAACTGGATACACTTGGTAGATGTATGCCATTTTGTGCAAGGGAGATAAGTTTTGTGACTTCATGTTTACTTCCCCACACATTAAAAACCGCTTCTGAAAAGGAGTCTACATTGAAAGGATATAATTTGCTCCCAAGGAGAGTAAATTCTTTTCGTTTATAGTGGACCCATTTTCAGACAGGGGTGGGGGGCAAAACCATTTGAAACGTTATATGTTCAGGGCCCAGTTGTTCAAAGCTAACGACATCGTTAGTTAACGATTCGTTAAAATTTACATCGAGTGATACGCAAATATGCTGAAATTTTTTGCTGAAAAAAATGTGAGTAGCTTTTGCAGTGCAAAAGCTACTCACATTTTTTCAGCAAAAAATATCAGAATATTGTATATTGAATCCGCTAAAACAGTTAACAAAATGACCCTTAACGAGCTCGTTAAGCTAACGACGTTTTGAACAACTGGGCCCTGGCTAATAGTTCCGTGTAATTGTAGGATTCATTTAATTGTGCGTTCAGCACGTGTCTGAAGTTAACAACTTGAAACATGGCATTTACAGTTTTGCTCATTAAAACCCAATTATACTGGTTACATACTAAGAAATAAAACTACAGTTCCGTGAAATGCAAACTGTGCATGGCGTTCAAGATTTATAACGCTTTGTACTATCCAGAAATTACCGACAATGCAATGTTTATTGAAATAAGTGTGGAGATAGCAACAAAGACGCGGACAAAGATGCAACCTCCCAAAGCACTGGATAATGATATGACATAAAATAACTAAACAAAACATCAATTAATGTAAAACAGAACGATCGAAGAAGAGGAACCACAATAGAAATATTGCCTTGAACGGCCAACAGCAAAATTGGTTGGGGAAGAGGGGCGGGGTGGGGGCGAGGGCGATGCGGTGCGGTGCGGTGGAGCTTAAACCTGATTTCATAGACACAAAGTGTCCAACCTTTATATTACTCGGTCCCTAAAACATCAATAGATCAATACATAATATCATCATAATTACTGCACTGTGGCTGTCAGGATTTCATAGTCAGTTTATGCTGCAATACATTCGTTGGTCAGCGGAGCTATGGTCATATCAAAATGGTCGTTTGTAGGCAAAAGTGACCCTTTTTCTACGATACTTTTCTCAAACTTTTCCCGACGTATTTCTTTTAGAACTGTCCTGCCAGTTGCTCTACATATGTCCTCTATACTCACCAAGTTTCATGTCTTTGAAAACTCCCTAGCTGGGGAACCCAGGAGCCCGAATTTGGGCACCAACCGCCAATGAAGCGCTTGAGCCCTTTTTAGTCTACGAGACTTTTCACAAAATTTTCCCGACGAATTTCTTTTAAAAGATTCCTGCTAGTTGCTCTGTATATGCCCTCTATACTCACCAAGTTTTATCTCTTTGAAAACTCCCTAGCTGGGGTACCCGGGAGCTCGAACTTGGGTACCCGTCTCAATATAGTCGTTTGTAGGCAAAAGTGACCCTTTTTCTACGATACTTTTCTCAAACTTTTCCCGACGAATTTCTTTTAGAACTGTCCTGCCAGTTCCTCTCCACATGTCCTCTATACTCACCAAGTTTCATGTCTTTGAAAACTCCCTAGCTGGGGTACCCAGGAGCCCGAACTTGGGTACCCCACCGCCAATGAAGAGCATGAGCCCGTTTTAGTCTACGAGACTTTTCACAAAATTTTCTCGACGAATTTCTTTTAAAAGATTCCTGCTAGTTGCTCTGTATACGCCCTCTTTACGGGTACACACTGTCCTTTATTTCACTTAATATTATTTAAGATTTCTCGGTTATGAATTTTAGAATCTTGCTAACGTAACAATTCATGCTAGGATAAGGATTGGATCGAATCGGGAATAAGTAAACAGTTACTTATTCCCGATTCGAATCGGGAATAGGGAATAGGGAACAAGTAACTAACTAAGTAGCTCTGGCAATAGTTGTGATATTCTCTCTTAGCTTATTCGGCTTCTGTATATATTCCTACTGGTTAAAAAAACGAAAGAAAGATAAAGATGATTACAATGATTTTAACTTATCTTAGACGGGTCCGGTTATTTCCCTTAGCTACGCATAATGTTTAACAAGGGTATGTGTTTGAAGATAGACCAACCCTACTGCGGTTGTCTCCTTTACTTTGCAATAACCAAACTGGTATGTTTGCTGTAACTATTGTATCAATTATCCTTGTTGTCATCACCTCTCCCTACGAACAATTTTAGTACTGGACCAGTATTACAGTAAATATATTTTTCTCCTTTTTCGGGAGATACGTGCTAAGCATTTGCCACCTTGTCCTATTGTTACTTGTTTATATCCTCACATGTCATAACTGACCTGAGTGAATAAAGTATATGTTCTGTTCTGTTCTATTAACTCCTAACACTATGTTAAAACTCCACAATATAGAAGTCAGAGAAAAAAGGAACCATTAGTAGACCCGCGGTGTGCCCGACCACAGACGAGCAAGCCTTCTAGGAAAAGTTTATAGGCCGTTGAGTCTGCGGCCTGACCCACCACCGTGTCAAAATTGGTTTGCCGGATCTACCCTTAAAGGAAATAACTCTTCCAAAGGGAAGTATTTGGTTTACTTTTAGAGTAGACCATTTTAGGAGGGGTTTGATGTGCCGGAAAGTAATCAGCCACAAACGTTGACCTCCTAGTGAAAACCTCCTGAATGTATCCAGTCGTCTTAACTCTTAATGTGCCAAGCAAAATGTGTATCAGACAACATTCTAAAAATCTTCATGTTTTTTTTTTTCAAAGAAAATATGTCTTGAAATTTTATGTCAAGCAGACGATTCATATGAAATGTCAATACTTATTTTCTATAAAAAGCAAAAGAAAAAAATACAAGAGTTGTCTGCAGCAGTTGTGATTTGCGCATTTAGGATTAAGGAGTGAGTCACATCTTGAGGAAATGTATGTATCAGCTTCTGCACCGAGCGAAAATGCATCAACCGTCTGAAGAAACCTCAGATCTCTTGCTGTTCAGAAAATTCTCAACGACGACTGATTAGTCTGCGTGGATATGTGTGTTGTAATGTATATTTTTACATGTTGCAATGCAAATATGCAAGTTGTCTATCACCAGTCTCGTCATTGCCGGCTTAAAACTAATTCCATGTCAAGCAACGTATCAAGACACGTGTTGAGTATGATTAGGTAGGTCTACTAATGCTTGGACAATACCTGTGTTAAATATGAATAGATGTACTAGTACATCATTAGTAATGCTTGAACAATGCCCACGTGTTGAGTATGGCTAAGTGTACTAATACTTGGATAATGCCCACGTGTTGAGTATGACTAGATGTACTATACTTGTACAATGCCCACGTGTTGAGTATGGCTAGGTGTACTAATACTTGGATAATGCCCACGTGTTGAGTATGACTAGATGTACTATACTTGAACAACGTCCTCGTTTTGAGTACGACTAGGTGTACTTATGCTAGGACAATGCTCACGTGTTGTGTATGACTAGATGTACTAATACTTGGACAATACCCACGTGTTGAGTACGACTAGATGTACTAATGCTTGGACAATGCCCACGTGTTGTGTATGACTACACGTACGAATGCTTGGACAATGCCCACGTGTTGAGTACGACTAGATGTACTAATGCTTGGACAATGCCCACGTGTTGAGTATGACTACACGTACGAATGCATGGACAATGCCCACGTGTTGAGTATGACTAGGTGTATTTTTGTCGAACAATGCCCACGTGTTGAATATGACTAGGTATATTAATGCTTAGACAACAATGCCAACGTCTTGAGTATGACTAGGTGTACTAATGTTTGAACCGTTCCTATGTGTTGAGTAGAACTTGGTTTGCTAATGCTTGAAAACAAATGCCCACTTGTTGAGTGCAACTAGGTGTAGTAATACTTGGACAATTCCCACGGCCTGTATGGAAAATCAAAGGATACCTGACAGACAACGATTCTTCCCACTGCAGTGTATTTAATCCATTTTACACTAAACAGACTCCCCCACTCTGTATCTAGAAGAGTCTAATTTCAATTTTAAGTATGGTAGGCTATGTGGTTTAGATAGTCCGAGAGAAAAAATGGTTAAACTATTTGCAAATAGCAGAGATTCTGATCAGACGCCGCATTCTGATCTGGGTCTGCACCCTTTTGGGTAATTTGATGTAGTTTCTTTCTTTTTTTTTTCTTTTGTTTTAGATCTAGAGGTAGTTTTATGACGGGGTATTTCCCTTTCCATCTGGGAATGCAACATGGCGTCATACAAAAGTATCAACCCAAGTTTATGCCTGCGGGCGTCAAGACGCTTCCTGAATTTCTCAAAGAAATGGGATATGCCACACACATGGTCGGAAAGTAAGTCACTTATTTTTATTATTTAACTGTTTCTAGCAAACATCAGCTTTAAGGATGACTGATACACTTTCAGGGGACATAAATTCTTTCAAAATATGTTAATATCCTTTCTAAAATGGGGTTTACTCTAAAAGGAAAGAATTCCCTCCCCTTGGAGACTGGTGTATAGGAAAGCAAACAGGAAATTACAATTGTCTCCCTTTTTGGGTCGATTGTTTCACTCGAACCAAGTTTACATACACCAAAGTTCATAAGGTTGTTGTCCACGTGATTATCATTGACCAATGAAATCAAACTGCGCGTTTTTGTATGACATCCAGGTAAAGGTTATTCATAGCCTCGCTACTCTTGTCGCTGTGACTTCAGAGTGCAGTGTAAAGAGGGTTATCTGTAAAACCTGGATTGGGTCGTGTTGCGCATACTCGAAGGTACTTTTCTGCATGGCGCGGCCAATTTATATTTCCGCTAATCCTAACATACTTCGAACAGTGATCAGGAAAGGAGTAATATTCTGTCTAGAAACTTTTTTCTTAAATCAATTTGTCTGAGAAAAGAATCAAAGTGCTCTCGCTTACATTATACTAATTACAGAACGTTTTGCTAATACAGCTGAGAATATCATTAAAGTTAGCAGGTGATTTGCAAAATTTCAGATTGCTGTTTTTTTGTTGTTATTTTTTTTTTTCTAGAACAACACAGTTTCCTCATGTGTGGCTGTTTGTTGCTGATCAGACTAAACCTCCTACGATGACAAAAACTCGTACTTCCTTGTTTGATTTAAAATTATTTCAATTAAACAATAATTTTGATATGAGCCAATGCTCGAGAACAAAGCTGAATCCTGAAATTAAAATAATAGGTATATATAGCATTTCAGCCAGATCACAGGATTTCCTTTAAGGTAACATGTGCGCCCATCGAATACTCAGATGAGCCTGCGCATCCGCGCAGCATGGCCATAGTCTTTGCATGGCTCTTTAAGGGTAGCCAAGTATCCGTAACCTCTTCAAGCGGACAGCGACGACTCTGATCAGCTGATCTGAGTCTCGATAGGCGCACTTGCAATCTTGTAGGAAACGTTGTTTCCCAGTTCATTTCCATCTTCTCTGGATCTGAATTACTTATCAGACAATATCGCTCGGGTAAAACGGGTATAAGCCCCCTCCCCCCTCACCCCCACAGCCGTCCCCACCCAGTCAGCATTCTACGTAAATCTATATCGGGCCGTCATCGGCCCGTCAGGGTAGCTGACGGGCCGATGACAGCCCGATGTAGATTTACGTAGAATGCTAGCTGGGCAGTAGTTTCCTATACACCGTTCCAAGGCAGTTCCTGTGCTGCAGTTCGTCTTTGATTGTGCGTCTGTGGTTTCTTATGTGGCGTTTGTGTTCTCCGTAATTGTTCCTCATCTCTCCTTTTTTGATGCCATGGGAGGGGCTATGCTTCGTGACTATGGCGTTTCCTGGGTAACGTCACTTATATTTCCGCTGGCTAACTTAGGTCCTTCTTGTTCGCGTATAGCTACTTGCCACATAATATACCATTTTCGACCCTTAACATTATTTTCCGAAAGCAAGTTGCTTCTTTCAGTCATTCTTCCGCTTCCTTCTGTGTTTACCGAAAGTGTAACTGTACATCTGTTGGCGAAATGCGTTGTTGGACATAGGTTAGTCCTCTTTTGAAAAACCTAGGCCAACTTGCACGTATTCAAATAGCCTATAATGTTAACCGCTATGATAAAGTATGTCTCAATACGAAAACACGCCTATTCAGAAAATTGAAAATTTTACAATCAAAAAAGGAAAATTTTCCGATAAAAACCCCTGATATTTTTCATATTTCTGCTCAAAACATAGCTTGTGGGTACTCGTTAGAACCGCCTCGGTGAGGCGGTTCTAATGAGTACCCACAATCTATGTTTTTGAGCAGAAATCATAAAACTAATGTATACCCCTGTAAACCCCAGTTTTATCATATAAAAGTGGGGGTTTAAGGGGGTCAAAATTATATGGGCGTGTTTTCATGATGTTGAAGACAATATTATATTGTTAACAGTAACATGAGCATTTTTTTTTATCTTAGATGGCATTTAGGGTTCTGCAACTGGAAATATACGCCCACAAAGCGAGGGTTTGACAGTTTCTATGGTTTCTATTCAGGAGCTGAAGATTATTACGACCATACACACTGTAAGTCATTCAACGCATGTAGTCAGTTTCTGAATTCTTAGACAAAGACATTCGTCTGTTATCATACTGCAGTTAAGCTACACTAGCAGAACTAGCAGAAAAATGGGAATTGCATTTGCAGACAGCAAAGGCCCAGATTAGCCGAGTTTCTGGTCTCTCTGATAAGGAGTTTCTGGGCTCTCTGATAAGGAGTTTACTTTCTAAATCAACTGATTGGGCCTAATGCCTTTAACCCTTTGTAGACTGAATGAACTCCCCCACATTATATATTGGAAGATTCTAATTTTGATTTTAGGTATGTCAGGCTATGTGATTCAGATATTCCTAAAGAAAAATGATTGAACCATTTGCATTATGCGGCGGCTGATCTGGGTCTGCACTGTCTGCCATTTACCCTTTTAGGGGTCTCCAGACTACAATGGGTTAACGTTTCTTTGCTGTACACAAAATTAGCATTTTATTACATTCTTTGATAGTATCACTGCAAGCTCAGTCTCTCTTTGACATATTACTGTAGATCGGAACCAAATTATATAAAAATGTACCGCCGTTATAATTTTTGAAACGACATTGCCCGATCAAATTCTTATATTTCACCTTTAATTGTAAGTGAATATGATTTTACAGTTTGATTCCACGCACTAAGTGGGTGGAGGTAATCAATTTTCTCTCATCCGAATATTACACAAAATATACTGTATATCAGAGAAATTGATACACTTTTGAAAATATAACCTTTGTAGATACCACATTACAGTTTTAACGTTTTAAAATCTTTGATCAACTTGGTATGTTAACATAAACGACCATTCATTACTAAAATAAACTGAGAGCCAAAAATAAGTATATAGGTAACTATGTTATTTATTTGTCGCCGGATTTTCTCAGTCGTGGCTATACATTCAAAGGGGAGATTCACTAAATTATTTGACAGATAAGCTTCGCTGTGCTCAAACGTGGCTATGCTTAACGCATATGAGCTGAGTTAAGATTTCTCTTTTTATCAGTATGTATAAGATATATAAAATTAACAATACCGTTTTGTAGTATGCTGGAGAAACACTCATTTCTGTTCTTACCTTCAACGGCAACACCAATGAGTATATTTCCATGACCCGCGGAACACAATAGCCAAAGGCATTAGATAGCTTCGGTAGCTCCCACTGTGTACTCAGCAGCTACCATGATCTCCATATTATCTCGAAAACACGCCTATATAAGTTTGTCCTCCTTAAACCCCATTTTATATAGTAAAACTTGGGTTTACAGGGTATACATTGTTTTTCTTGTTTTGCTTATAAAACATAAATTGTGGGTTTTCAGTACTGAGAACCGCCTCGGCTCGGCGGTTCTAATGAGTACCCACAATCTATATTTTGAGCAGATATATGAAAGATATCAGATTTTTTATCTGAATGTTTTCGTTTTTGATAAATTTTCAATATATTTGAATAGACGTGTTTTCGTAATGTACTGATACAGTCCAAGGTAATCTGTCTCTTGCCTGCAAAGGGTTGGGTAAGTGAGCAGCGAATACGGATGAGAGCTGAATTGGGCCTCGCTGCAGGTATATGCTTTAAGATTGTTCTCAAACATCTCCCGCATCTTTCATCCCCTCCTCTGTACATTTGTGAATGTATCTTAGATTCGCCGGTTTAGTGACTAATTCGCACTTGCTTTTATATGACATTGGAAAGCAAAGCATTGTTGAACCGTTAATTTCACACTTCGTAAATTTCACGCCGTGAAGAACTGGTACCAATTCCTCACAGCGCGTGAAGAATTGGTACCAATAGGTCACGGATTTCATACCAATATTTCTCACGTGTGAGAGAAATACGCATGTAATCAAATTTCATGTAGCAATCATGCATATTCCTCACATCGAAAAAAATACCCCCCCCCCCCCCCCAACCCTCACCAAAGCTGCTGCATTTTGCATTCGATTCCAATTCTTCACACGCATACCATAATTTTATAAACGTGGAAGGAAATTCCAAAGTTTTACTGTTGGAACTTCTGGAACAAGAGTAAGAATGCTTAAGATGAGCCGAGTCGCGAGAAAATTTTCACGGTGTTTCCAACCAGACCCGCCAGCCTTTGTAACTATAAAAGCAAGTCTCAGCAAGAGCTAATTATGTCGTTTCTGTTTGGAGGGGTTTCCTCTTCCTCTTGGTGCTTGAGATAGGCTGCGTTGTTTTATTGTGACACTCTCTGGGCCTTCCATATAATTATTTTTAACTTCTAATTTAGAAACTTCAGTGGTATATTCTTCAATCAGTGCAACGAAAAACAAATACGCTGATTCTTCTGAGTGGTTACGGAGCTATTCTGCGCTTTTTTTTTTTTTTTTTTTTTTTTTTTTTTTGCTTTGTTTGTTTGTTTGATTTAGTGTTTGACGGCTACGATCAACAACTAAGGTTATTGACGGTCAGTTGACCTAACCACGCTGTTCCTGGACAAGCCTCCCGGAGGCAGTTAACCAGTACTTAGTGAAAATTCTTTCTCCATCAGCTGACAACTGCTCTACTGGAATCAGCGGAAGATAATGATTGGTCGTAGCAATATTTTCATGAATTCTTCACATGTAAAAGGAATTGGTACCAATTCTTCACATGTAAGAGGAATTGGTACCAATTCTTCACATGTAAGAGGAATTGGTACCAATTCTTCACACATGTAAGAGTAATTGGTACCAATTCTTCACACCCACAAAAAACACAGGTCACAGGTGTGAAGAATACTTACCAATTCTTTACACGTCAGAAATTATCAACGAATTCTTCACATGTGTGAGGAATTGGTACCAATTCTTCACACTCGAGAAAAAGTCGCACCAGTTCTTCACAGGTGTGACGAATACCTACCAATTCTTCACACGTCAGAAATTACCAACATGAGAAATTTGAGCACAAATTTTAGACCCCAAAATTTATCGAAATTGACCATACGTAAATTTCACATTTGGCAAATGTGACGTATTGGTACCAATTCTTCTTATGGGTGTGAAATTTACGAAATGAGAAATTTACGGTTCAACAAAGCATACTAGTCAAGAACCAGCGGGTACATTTTGCTAAATAACTGACTCGGACAGAGAAGACTCTAACTAGATTGTGTTAATATGAAGGCTAATCCGGGTTCAGACTTAACAATGCTCATGTTTTTATTTATAGTTTTTCGTTTCACGTTAGAAACCTTTTCGGAAGACCTTGTCTTTTGAAAACTCATAACATTTATATGTCTGAGAAGCATAAAATGAATGGCCACAATCACGGAGAACAGACCTTTCAATTTATCAGATAATGGTAGAAATGTCATCAAATGATCTTAAAACTGCATTTCCTCGAAAACGGAATGACTTGTATTATTTTATTTCAGACGGAAGTTATGATTTTAGATACAACACTACAGTTCATCATCCTCCAAAGGGACGATATTCTACAGTAAGATCATTTCTGACTTACTAGAAATATATGTTTGCCTTTTACAAATCGTAATAAGCATCGACTTATGACTGTAGCAGTTTTAACTTAGGTAATGCAATATTACATGTCATTGCGTTGTTTATAAATTTATTTTAACTATTTATCAAGCAGAATTAAAATATTAGCGGTTGTCATCTTATTTTTATAGAACGTTGGCCTTTCTTTTTAGGGAGACAGTTTAAGTGAAATACAGGAAAGCGATAATCATTAATTCCCAACCCACAATGTGCCAAGGGCATCGAGAGATTCCCAGGACAATATAAGAAGAAAGAAATACCTCTTTTTGCCATTTTAAGCTGCTATCAACAATGGTAAACATTTTGGTCACAACCGCTCTTTCTTCTTTTCAGTCCTTGTTTGCATCGAGAGCAGCCGAGATAGTGCGAGATCATAATCAGGAAAATCCACTGTTCTTGTACCTTTCATTCCAAGGTGTACATTCACCTCTCCAGGTACTGACTATTACTAATAGAAAATGAATATGGCAAGTAACATGAGAGAAGTTCGCGAAGTATATATTCAGAATTTCATACCTGTGTTCGTTATAGCTCAATATATAAGAGAGAGTATTAAGCAAATATTGTTCTTATTTCTCCACGTAAACGCATGTTGTGGGTACTCATTAGAAGCGCCTCTGTGAGACGCTTCTAATGAGTACTCGCAACATATTTTATATAGCAGATAAAAGATATTTCAAATGTTTGGGTGAAAAAAAGCGCTTTATCTGGAGCTTATTCATGTACATGTACACTGAATCTGGAATATACATTCCCTTATTTTGATCACCTAAATATTCAGACAGGCAGACTAGAGCAAACAATGTAGACCCAGATCAATTTGATCAAAGCTGACACTGTTTGCAAGTCCGTCACAATACTTCCATCAGATAATCGAATAGACCCGTTCAAATTATAGCAAAACTTAGCGATTTTAACCGATCAGCAAATTTTAGGTAGTCGAATGGACCCGTTCAAATTTGGCAAATCATATGGTGAGTTGTCTGAAAGTAAATAGGGGCAGTCCTCTGTTAACGATATCACACATACAAAGGAACAAACGTAGGCTGATCTGGGCATAAGCTAACCACATATGCATTTAAATATTTTTCTTCGCTCAGTTATGCAGTGCATCGCTTATAGCCACATAAATAGCAAGGTCTCAGTAACCGTTCGTTGCACGATGAGATATGGCTTTCATTCTTATGTGAATACTGTAGGTCCGGTAAGTGTGCGTATAATCACTTCCGTTCTTCCCATATTGAGTCATGGTACTTTTTTAAATTGTAATTTCCTCGGCCAGAGCCCTCAGTGACCTCACAAGTAATGCAACATTTTTTTTGTTGCATATCTTACAGTTATTTCATTATATTAGAAAACAAATTGTATTTTGAAACTATTATCTAAGGATTTTAACATGCTAATTTCCGGAGCCGAAGCTCATAACACATGACAATATTATAACAATATTTACTCAGTCTGTTTTTTATGCTAGTCTAAAATGCACTCATCACGAAAACATGCCTATATAATTTTGACCCCCTTAAACCCCACTTGGGTTTACAGGGGTAAACATTATTTTTCTTATTTCTGCTCAAAACAAAGATTGTGTTACTCGTTAGAACCGCCTCATCGAGGCGGTTCTAACGAGTACCCACAATCTATGTTTTGAGCAGAAACAAGAAAAATATTAGAATTTTTATATCTGAAAATTTTCATTTTTTGGTGGTAAAATATTCTATATATTTGAATAGGCGTGTTTTCGCAATGTATTTCTGCACTTGATATCAGTGTAAATAAATTACCCTCCTAACTTAAGCACGAAACTTATGTGAACTGTGAGAACCCATTTGATCTCGCGCATTAGCGCATTCTCAGCGGGACCTTCATTTCTGATAGATGTTTTTTGTTTTTTTTTTCAAGACGAGCAGTAAAGGCCCAATTAGAAATCACTGACCAACGGTATGAGCCGGTTTTCACTTTTCAAACACGCTTGAAGATATATATTTGCGTGACACGGATCAGACTTATCTATATATTTTTGTTTTATTTATTTCAGGCACCGAAACGATATACCACGCTATATAAACATATTAAGAATAAAAATAGAAGAATATACAATGGTAAGGACATCGCTTCTAAAAATTTGCCCTGTTTACACAAACACGGGAGAAGCTTAGGGTGAGCTGACTGACACTTTACTCTTTGTCCCTCCGTACGGACATGTGTGCGTCTGTCTGTACGTTCTTATTTTTAGAAATGACCCCTTCAGGCTCTCCAAACTAAAATGGGTTTCATTGCCGAAAGAGCTTTCTGGACATAAAACATAATGAAATGAAATGATAGTAAGGTATGTTAGTGGGCTGCTCAACTTTTTTTTCTTTTTCCTTTTTCCCCGTTTGAAAAAAGATATACATCTTCTTTACATAAAAGTCAAATATCTTCTGTTCAGGGCCCAGTTGTTCAAAACTAACGACGTCGTTAGTTAACGATTCGTTAAAATTTACACGGAGTGATATGCAAATATACTGAAATTTTTTGCTGAAAAAATGTGAGTAGCTTTTGCAGTGCAAAAGCTACTCACATTTTTTCAGCAAAAAATATCAGAATATTGTATATTGAATCCGCTAAAACAGTTAACGAAATGACCCTTAACGAGCTCGTTAAGCTAACGACGCTTTGAACAACTAGGCCCTGATCTCAAAGATACAATTATGCTGTCCAGAAATGATTAATAATACAGTGGAAGTAAATTGTAGGGTAATTTATTTACCACACTCACAGAATAAAAATAAAAGAACAATCATCAACATTCCCTGTAGTAAATTGTCTGTTTCAATGTCAACGGGTTCTATGTCAGGCAACACTAGTCTGTATTTTGGCTGATGCATAGATAATAACAGTGTTATTAAATTATGGGATGGTACAGTATAATTAGTATTAACTGACGACAGCTAGACATGCTTTTGGAATAACCCCTTCTCAAGTCCGAAAATATATCCGAGTTGTACGTTTTATTTCGTCATGGAACAAAATATGAAGGTCCCTTTTCCTTTGAATAAGAAAATTATAACATATTTGGCCTGATTGCCGGGAAAAAGGATACTTATAAATTCTGCGATTAGAATTGCAGGGTATAAACTTATGTTCACTTGTATTATTGGAAAATGGACTACATTTAGGGTATCAGTATTACAGTATATAAACGCATTTCGGAACCAAAGCTCATGTCAAGATCCTTCCACACACCCACGAGTGGTTGTTGTATATATCTAATTGACTATTGTCCTGTGTCTGGATTGCATTACGAAAACATGCCTATTCAAATATATATAAAATTTCACCTTCAAAAACTGAAAATTTTCAGATAAAAATTCTGAAATTTTTCATATTTCTGGTCAAAACATAGATTGTGGGTACTCGTTAGAACCGCCTCGGCGAGGCGGTTCTAACGAGTACCCACAATCTATGTTTCGACCAGAAATAAGAAAAACAATGTATACCCCTGTAAACCCCAGTTTTACTATATAAAAGTGGGGTTTAAGGGGGTCAGAATTATATAGGCATGTTTTCGTGATGGTAGGGAAGGAAAATACCCATAAGGGTTTTCACGGCAAAGGGTTAAATACTAGAAAAGTGTTTTCTGTTTCAGGTATGGTGACGGCTATGGACGAGGCTGTTAATAAAGTAATGACAGCTATGAGAAAACACAAACTGACGAACAATCTACTGGTTGTCTTTACTTCAGATGTAAGTGACGTTACCTCTGATAAATGTATCACAGCATTAATGTACGTGGATTTCTCCTGACCATTATAGAATCAGTAAAGAAGGCTAAATCACCTTCGACTAGGACTATTCTTGCAGAAAATGAAACATTTTTATATGTTTAGCATTTTCTGTAATAAGACTTATACAGACATGTCCTGTCAGTGAGCTACACAAACACTGAAATGAAGCAGTTGTACTTGAAACTACCGTACTTACCATTAATATTTGGACACCCTAACTTCTTACCATAATTAGCCTTAAACGTTTGAACAAGTCAATTTTACTAAATGCATCTATTGAGATGCCTGAAACATATTGGATTAATGGCAAACCATCACGAAAACATACCTATATAATTTTGACCCCCTTAAACCCCACTTTTATATAGTAAAACTGGGGTTTACAGGGGTATACATTATTTTTCATATTTCTGTTCAAAACATAGATTTTGGGTACTCGTTAGAACCGCCTCAGAACCGCCTCAGCGGGGCGGTTCTAACGAGTACACACAATCTATGTTTTGTGCAGAAATATGAAAAATATCTGAGTTTTTTTTATCTGAAAATTTTCAGTTTCTGGAGATGAAATTTTCTATATATTTGAATAGGTGTGTTTTCGTAATGCAAAATAAACCGTGGACCGGACGCCACGAACTGATCTGAGCCTATACTTTATGTTCAGGCTTGTATTTTTACCACTGTGGAAGCTGAGGCGAGGGTTGGGATCCCGCAAAACTCCCGTAAAACTAGCTTAAGCCTCCCAAGTAATTCACTGCTTACCGTTCCTAGGCGGTACTTTCATTGTGGTACTTTTTGTTATTGGTATATATTGTTTCATTTTCTAATGCATTACGAAAACACACCTATCTAAATACATTGAAAATTTCAGCACCAAAAACTGAAAGTTTTCAGATAAAAAATTCTGATATTTTTCATATTTCTGCTCAAAACATAGATTGTGGGTATACGTTAGAACCGCCTCGCCGAGGCGGTTCTAAAGAGTACCCACAATCTATGTTTGTGAGCAGAAATAAGGAAAATAATGTCTATCCCCTTAAACCCCAGTTTTACTATATAAAAGTGGGGTTTAAGGGGGTCAAAATTATATAGGCATGTTTACGTGATGAGCCTCCCAAGTAATTCACTACTTATCGTTCCTAGGCGGTACTTTCATTGTGGTACTTTTTGTTATTGCTATATAGTGTTTCATTTTCTAATGGTTTTCTTTTAATAATTATGTAAGTGCATGATAGTTTCAGTTAAGTTTGGGTAACAGAGTTGTTACATTCTTGTGAGCGGGCCCCCGTAGCCTAGTGGATAGGAGAGTTGACTCTTAATCTGTTAGTCTTCTCATCACTGTGGTTCGAACCTTGCTCGGGTCACATGTGGGAAAACCAAGTTCTGCTTACGGATGGTCAGGTGTTTTTTTTTTCCGGGTCTCGGGTTTCGCCCACCTTTGATGAACGATCGGCTGGACATAAGGAAAGGGTCGTAAAACCCAAATCAAAAAAAAAAAAAAAAAAAAAAAAAAAAACTTTTTTAGAAAGAGCTGCCAACCCAGCCTGTCATCTGTTCATTTTGTGGCTGCTTAATTGTGTTTGTATGTCTTTCCCTTCGATGTTGGGGGCTTAATGTGGGCTTGGTTGTGTCGCTTCTTGAGTTCATATATTTATTTTGCAAACTGAATGCATGGCTGTTAACCCAGTTATAGTTGATAACTGCTTTAAACCTCTTTAATAGCTCGACGGCGGGTCGGTTCTCAGACTAAATAACGGCTCCCTCCTTAATCTGTTTCTGATGGTCGGCGCTTGAATACCAGTATCTTTGATCGGACTGTATGCGTTTTTGTGGTCTGGATTCAGATCACATTTGAGCCATTTGCTTTGTTTCATTACAGTGGTTTTGATTATATGTGTTCCCTGTGATGTTTCACAGATGCGGTAGAGGGCTCCCTATGCGGACCAAACATATGTTTGTAAGAGGAGTTGCATCCGTCAGAATTAAGGGCGATGTTTCGCACGAGTTTAAGCCCCTTCCCCTCCCTCTCCCCCTACCCCTGGAAGTTTTCCTCCCGACTACTCCAGGCCTGTCTTTACCTTTTTTACTAATTTGGGCGCACAAAACTGCTGAAAGTTTATTATATCAGCCGTAAATAGTACGAGTATCATAAGATACTTCTTAATAGAATGACTTTCGTACCATAGTCCATCCGCGCAGACTGATGCGAGTTTTCACTGAGGTATCAGATCAGACTACGTGAATGTGCAGGCTGATCTGAGTTCCTGTTGACCGCAATTGTCAGAAGATACTTTATCATAGGTTACATTTTATATATTTCAGAATGGGGGAGCGTCCTATGTTGCCGGAAGTAACTGGCCCCTGCGAGGGGCAAAGTCAACATTGTGGGAAGGTGGAACAAGGGTCCCAGCTTTTGTTTACAGTAAGACGCTGCTAAGGAAAACTGGTTTTGTTACGAATGAGTAAGTAGCTACAGTTGGAGGTACATGATGTTTGTTGCCTAATTGGTGCACTCCACAATTTTGACTTCCATTTCTAGTTGTTCACAGCCGTCACGCAAACAAAACGTAAGAGTCTATGTCCATTTGGTACTGTATCAATAAATTTCAAACATACCAAATGATAATTTAATCATCATAAAAATAACTGCATTGTACCAAAAAACCTGCTATTGCACTAATATAAACAATACCCCACCTACCTCCGACCGCGGCCAATTTATGCAAAAAGTGTAGTTTTCGATAAGTTACCCTCAACTGAAAGGACCAAGCACTGCCCTGGAACAGTGAAAATTTTGACAGAATATTAGTTTTATCCAGAAATGAATATCTGTAAGCCACATCGTTTTCATGATAAAATCCACAGAAAAACATGCTAAAATTTATGACAAGGTAAAACCTGGTACAAGACAGAATTCAAAAGTTTCGTGTTTTATGTACACTGTTTCTTAATAAGGTCATGTGACCTCAAGAGAAGTCTTTTTCTTCAATGCCTTTCCTAAGCTTTGTACATGTCCACTTTATTTGCAAAAAAAATGTCTAAGTCACTGGATGAGTGAAATAGCGTAAGCACTGATAAGACGCTACGTCTTCTCTAATATTGATCGACATTGTGTGTATGTCTCGCAAAACCCGTTTTCGGATTGCGTGGCATCGCTGGCTAACCTGGAGCTAGGACAGTCAGAAAATACATCTATAGGCAGTAAAGCGAATAGGGCAACACAAATGGGAGCAACAAAGATATTAAGCATATGTTCTGATATATTTCATCCTGAATTCCCAAATATTACGATATACCGGGGGAATATTTAAGAAAATCATTACGAAAACACGCCAATTCAAACAATATTGAAAATTTTACAACCAAAAAAGGAAAATTTTCAGATAAAAAATTCTGATGGTTTTCATATTTCTGGACAATACATAGATTCTGGGTACTTGTTAGAACCGCCTACAATCTATGTTTTTAGCAAAATAAGAAAAATAATTTATACCCCTGTAAACCCCAGTTTTACTATACAAAAGTGGAGTTTAAGGGGGTCAAAATTATATAGGCGTGTTTTTCGTGATGATGTCCTAATTTTACTGAAAATTGTATACCATAATAAGTACGTGCAAGGACTAAAGACATTATAACTTAGTACATGCACCCATTATCAGAACCATATGAGCCTTCCCATATCTGCGCCTGGCGAAGACTATATCTGCGCAGTCTGATTTAACTCTTCGTTGTCTGCATGAAGAAACTTCGCATCCTTGGCTATCCAAAATGCACCTATGAAGATTCTGATCTGCCTGCGCAAATGCGCTAACTGATCTGAATCTTCGCTGATACGAAGATACATTGGCTGGCGTTGAGGCTCATACATATTTGTTCAATCAATTCTTAGTTAACCCATTTTAGACTGAATGAACTCCCCTCACTATAAATTGGAATATTCTAATTTCGATTTTAGGTAATTTAGGCTATGCGATTTAGATATTCCGAGAGAAAATTGGTTGAACTATTTGCAAACAGTGGATACACTAATCAGACGCCGCAGAATGCGGCGTCTGATCTGGGCCTGCACTGTTTGCCAATTCCCCTTCAGGGATCTCCAGACTACAATGGGTTAATCCCCTTTGCTGATATGCGAGTACAAGTAGTGTTAAAATTTGGTACTTTACATTTCAGAATGATACACGCTGTAGACTGGTACCCTACGCTTTTGCGACTGGCAGGATATAGAAAAGGTACATATTATATAATATAAATGAAGTTAACCAGGAAAGGCCTATCACAAAGCACAGTCTTACCAAGACACCGAAAGAACAAAGAGACAAGCGAGGAACAAACAATGACAAAACAGCACAATTTCAATAGTCGACATAAAAACATCTGCAACCGAGGAACCGCCTTGGAAGAACCAAAACTACATGTGTTTCGACATCTTTCAGAAAGTCGTTGTTTGCTTGGCGCTTTACACAAAAGAAGTAAATTTGCAAACTTTTATCATGATTTAATGCAAAATCATTTGTCGTAATTACCTATGCACGAACAATTTAATTCTAGTCATTGCTTTTTAAAACGTCTAATATTTTCTCTTTTTCCCATAGTAAAAAGGAATGCAAATTATGCAGAAATCTGTAGGGTAGGTAACTTGAAGGTAGATTTTCAACAAGTTCCGCTTGTTCAATTTTTCTGAAATTTTCACAATATTGTTCTGAAATATCAATAATTCAAATTCAGCAAAGAACAGAAAAAAGTATTTTCTTAGAGAAAAATTCCAAAAAATCGCTTTACTATAAAAATTGCATAGGTCAGACCAATTTTGGCCGTAAAATTAATTTTAGGGTACATATTTGAGAACAAAACACAGAAACAGAAAAGACAAATGGTTTCTGATAAGATATGGTCAATCAGATCAAAATATTTTCATTTAAAATAGAACGCCAAGCAAAAAACCGTCTTTCCGAGTGATGTCGAAAGGACAGTAGTTTTGCTAGACTGAATCGTCTCCGTTACCGCTGATGCAGCTCTTAAGTTTTACAAACACATGTTCGATCTGCTGATGCGTACTCTTCCTTATCAGTGAAATATCAAACTTCAACACATATAATCACAAACACTATGATGAAACGAAGTAGATGGTTCATTGGAGATCTGAGACTAGAGCAAGAAAACGAAGAAATACTAGTACCAAGGAGGGTCTGACTGCAGACAGATTGAATAAGGAGCTGCCATTTAGTCAGGCCTGACTCACCTTTGTACATAATAGATTCAAATCTGTCAACCATATTCGGGTTAACATCCGCAAGATATTTATGTTCTAAATGATCTTTTTCTAAAGTGTGATGATTTGATTGTTCTGAGAGATTTTATATAAAATGTCCAAGTAGAACATATTTTATCATTTGCAACCAGATACTGTATCTTCTCTAAATATTAGTATATACAAGCTCCATAAAACCGGAGTCTGCTAATCTCATTTATTTGCCGTTTTGCTTCGGAATGATCCCTCTTTTCCGAACTTATTGAGCAAACAGTGTAGACCCAGATCAGACGCCGCGTTCTGCGGCGTCTGATCTGGGTCTACACTGTTTGTCACATATCCCATTACGAAAACACGCCTATTCAAATATATTGAAAATTTCAAATATATTCAAAATTTTCAGATAAAAAAAACTCTGATATTTTTTATATTTCTGCTCAACACATAGATTGTGTGTACTCGTTAGAACCGCCTCGGCGGGGCGGTTCTAACGAGTACCCACAGTCTATGTGTTGAGCAGAAATAAAACAAATAATGTATATCCCTGTAAACCCCAGTTTTACTAAATAAAAAGGGGGTTTAAGGGGGCCAATATTATTATATAGGCATGTTTTCGTGATGCAGCAAAATTTTGGCCTATTTACAGTCACTAAAAAGTACATGTTCATATATTAGTATAAGTTAACGGTTACATCTACCGAATATATATGGAAAATACGGTATATGGGCTAATCCGGATATAGCATATTGTTTATGTCTCTCTATTAGACAGAGATATAGACGGTGTAGACCAGTGGCTGACTATAAGCAAAGGATGGCCATCTGCGAGATCTGAGTTTGTCTACAATATTAACGAGCTTACAGGATCCGCTGCTATCAGGTATTGCTATTTTACGTATATTCATAGGTTTATGGTCGAAGGTTATAACATCGTAAATGGTAAAATACTGTTAAGACCTTAATTTAAAATACTGCGCTGTTATTTTGCTAATATACCAGCGAAAAAAGCGTTAATTATGGGTTAATTATGGGTTAATCATGGATAATGGATAATCAGAAAAATTTCAAAAAAATGCTTTGTTTGTTTTTGTTATTGTTCGTATTTTTGCGTGTGTGCGTGTATGTGTGTATGTTTGATTTCTGTTGTAGTCTGCTGAGAACAAATATATAAGCTGTGAGGATAGTTTCCAACTGCTCTGAAGTTTGGTATCAGAATGTAGTATAATGTATATTTAATTTTGTTACATATTTATGATGTAACAATTAATATGTAATTTATTCATTAAATATTATTTTAAGAAGGTTAAAGATGTCGTAGATATAAAATCCTGAAAAGTAGTTTTAGAAGAGCTGTAGTTCTTCGGAAAAAATCTTATCTACCGTTTATTCGAGACATACATTTAACAGCTTATCCAAATATCTATAAGTCGTACTGAAACACTTAGTAGCCATCTGCAGACAAGGACAATATTAAGTACATTTAGTGACAGAAGCGAAATAGATCTGACCCCAGTAGATTTTTCTACTGAATGTTCCCAGGTAGTTTCTCTGTTGCATTTGTTTTCTTTGACCGTACATTGCCCATCACGAAAACATGCCCAGATAATGTTTACCCCCTTAAACTCCACTTTAGATAGTAAAACTGGGGTTTACAGGGGTATACATTATTTTTCTTATTTCTGCACAAAAACATAGACTGTGGGTACTCGTTATCTGAAAATTTTCATTTTTTTTTTTGGTGGTACAATTTTCAGAATATTTGTATAGGCTTAGTTTCGTAAAAGGTATTTTCTTTTCTTTTTGGATTCGTACTCCATTTGCATTGCTACAACAAGTGGTGCACACGTTTTACAGATCGGAATGCCAGTTGTCTGGTAGATTTTATAAAGAAGAGAAGCGTAACGATAATCGTCATCTTCGGAAGTAAAATAAAATAGAATTTTACTATTACAAGCAAGATAAAGATAATGTTAGCTACTGAGTATTCTCCCAGTTAAAATTCCTGTAAAGGGCAGAAAATTTAAACATTGATAGGTAAGAGGTGGCAAACTTTAAGTCTATACAAATTTTTTACCTTCAGATGGTAGAAAGAAGGCGATCGGAGTGTTCGTTCTCATCTTCTGAAGCCTTCCGACTAGTTCGTCTTCTGCTTCTTCCATACTAAGAAGGCCTTCTGACCCTTCTAGATATCGTCTTGAAGGCTCAGAAGGGAAGGCAATGTGATTCACTATGATGACCGCGTTCCAAAAGAATGATAAAACTTGAAGAATCGACATGCCTGTCGCGAGTAGTATATACTATTCATAAATAACCACATTTAATTTTAAGGTATGAATTGATTATCGCTAAAGTTCTACATTTTCTTTTTGTTTGGATTTCAATGCGTTAGTTCTAGAGTCAAGTCTTTCCATTTGTACTTTAATATTCTGTCTTCTAACTCGTTTCGCTTACGTAACTGAGACCTTCTGAAAGTAGGCCTTCCTCTTCTGGAGGACTAAAACACGCATATATTGGCCGCAGCTTTTACCGGAACATTATTTGTGCATGTAATATATCTATCGCAGCTTAGCAGAGGCATTATTGTTCGCTGTCTGAAGTATTGAGATCCAAACAGAATTGGCTGGCTATCTTCTATTAAATGTTTGCTATCAAACAAAAGAAAATCGGAAACACCGTAATAACTCTAAATATTGGAACAGACAGTACTGAGCAAACAGTGTAGAGCCAGATCAGACGCCGCATCATGGGTCTACACTGTTCGCGACTCATTCAGTATTATTTTAGACACATCGCCAGGTTGTAAAATATATTTTTTTCAAATTTTAGGACAAGTATGGTTTGGAGTTAAGGTATCTTAATATCTAGGGTAAATATGGTATCTTTACTTTTCTAGGGTTGGCAACTACAAGCTTATTGTTGGTAGTCCGGGCAGATACAATGGATGGTACATGCCGAAAACCAAACCAGTTTGTAATAGACGCAAGCGGGCGTACAAGTACCAAACAGAAGAGCGTCTGATAGAGAGGGACTCTCTGAAAGATAAAAGTAAAGCACACTCAAAGAAGGGATGGTGGTTTTCTAGTTCCGTTAACTATATAAGAAAGCACGTTCTGCACGCCGCCCAAGCAACTGGATTTCTAAAGGCCTATTCTGTTATAAACGACTGGTATATGAATTATAGATGCGATAAGTTCAACTACGCACACAGAATGGAGAAGAGGAATTTTAAACCATCACATATACAACTCTATAATATAAAAGGTATGTAAATGGACAGTTGAGTTTTAATTTTAAAGGCTCCATATCCCTCAAAAATAGACATTTTATTCTCCACAAAAGGTTTAATAAATTGATACTTGGTATTTATACAATCATAAAATGTGGCACCTGACAGCCTGTAAAATTTCAGTTAGTCTCTCGTTCTTGAAATGAAATGACTTTTTATCGTATCTCTGAATTAATGTTCCCTTAATTGATTCAGAGATACGATAAAGAAAATCATTTCTTTTTTTTTTTGGATCCAGTTCAAAAACGAGAGGTTAACTGAAATTTTACAGGCTGTCAGATACCACATTTTATGATTGTATTAATAGTATATATCGATTTATTAAATCTTTCTTGGATAAAAAAAAAGTATATTTTTAAGGAATATGGAGCCTTTAAGCATCGCTTTGTATCTATCATTTAATTTTTAACTTCAGAATAATATGAGCAAAACCTACAACAAGACTTGTGCAACTAGTGAAGACTCAGATCAGCCTGCTTCGCTGATCGCATGCGTCTCTAACAGCCTTCAGGCTGTCCAAAGAGAGATAAACTAGAACACTTGCCATACCATCACGAAAACATACCTATACAATGTTGACCCCCCTTAAACCCCATTTTTATATAGTAAAACTGGGGTTTACAGAGGTATGCATTAATTTTCTTATTTTTGCTCAAAACAAAGATTGTGGGTACTCGTTAGAACCGCCTCGCCGAGGCGGTTCTAACGAGTATCAACAATCTATGTTTTGAGCGAAAACATGAAAAATATCAGATTTTTTATCTGAAAATTTTCATTTTTTTGATGGTAAAATTCTAAATGTATTTGAATAGACGTGTTTTCGTAATGCTTGATTGATGTACAGGCTGATATGAGTCTTTGCTGGTTACACAGGTTAATGGTAAGTTTTGTCATGCGCTGGCTCATTTATCAACATATGTTTAAAAAACAAAATATGAATGAAGAAGTAAAGGAAGTATCATAACATTACGAAAACAAGCCTATTCATATATACTGGAAAATTTACCAGCAAAATATGAAATTTTTCAGATAAAAATTCTAATATTTTTCTTATGTCTGCTCAAAAACATAGATTGTGGGTACTCGTTAGAACCGCCTCGCCGAGGCGGTTATAACGAGTACCCACAATCTATGTTTTGAGCAGAAATATGAAAAATAATGTATACCCCTGTAAACCCCAGTTTTACTACATGTATATAAAAGTGGGGTTTAAGGGGGTCAACATTATATAGGCATGTTTTCGTGATGATCACAGATCGCCCTCTACCTCCGATACCGGGAAGCGTCCAGGTGGTCCGTCACGAAAACAAAGCTATATAATTTTGACCCCCTTAAACCCCACTTTTATATAGTAAAACTGTGGTTTACAGGGTTATACATTGTTTTTCTTATTTCTGCTCAAAAATATAGATTTAAGGTACTCGTTAGAACCGCCTCTGCAAGGCGGTTCTAACGAGAACCCACAATCTATGTTTTGACCAGAAATATGAAAAATTTCAGAATTTTTATCTGAAAACTTTCAGTATTTGGCGGTCAAATTTTCCATGTATTTGAATAGGCGTATTTTCGTAATGGAACGGTTAGTTTTTCCGACCGGATCACGAAGTGCCGTGTTCAAATCCCGCTTGAAGCGGAATTCAGCTCATACGGCGTTTCATAGAATAAAGCCTTTCATTATCAACCTTTTCATCGTCTCAATATGACTAACATAATGTTAAAAGGGACGTTAAACACCAAAGCATCATTATCACCTCCGATAACGACAGAAAGAGCAAATGAATAGAAACATCCACAGCTGACGCATATAGCTAAACGACAAGACAAGCTTCCAGTTTCATTTACCCATAATAAGGCGATTACAAAGCTAGAAATGGTAGAACAAACACAAGAACAAGGCCTCAATCAGGATGTAATAAATTACCCAGCAGACAGAGGCCACAGCGCAATTTAACCTTTACCACTCTAGGCTTATTCAACAGACGACAAATTCATGCCATCTTTTTTCTTATTTTTCCCAGAAAACATGAATTAATAGTTCATGCAAATTGTCTCCAATGGAAAACGTGTCTTTGGGCATATGCGGACACCGAATGCTCAGATCAGCCTGCACATCCGAGCATTCTGATCAGAACCTTCATGTCCGCTAACAGAATCATTGGACATTACAGATTGTATCAACTGAGAGCAAATGCCCGGATAAGACTGCTCATGCATTGGATAATCTGAATCTGTGCATTTTGCGCATACCCGATGATGACCCCTTTTTACTAAGCGTGGCCCATTTCATGTACTGTAATTACTTCAAGTATAGGGACAGACAGGCCTGAGCAAACAGTGTAGATCCTGATCAGACGCATCAAACGCGGCGTCTGATCAGGGTCTACACTGTTTGTCACTTATCCAGCTGTTTAGAAACATCGATAGGTTGTCTAAGGGAGTTGTGCAAAGTTTAAGTGAATTAAAGTAAGGTATACCAATATTTAGGGTAAATACAGTAATTACACACTTATCTGGTGCCTCGGGATGGCTGGTTACCGTGTTTATGATCTTTCTTGGGACCACTTTATTACATTACGAAAACACGCCTATTCAAATATATTGAAATTTTCACCACCAAAAACTGAAAGTTTTCAGATAGAAATTTTTCATATTTCTAGTCTAAACATAAATTGTGGGTACCCGTTAGAACCGCCTCGGCGAGGCGGCGAGGCGGTTTCTAACGAGTAACCACAATCTATGTTTTAAGCAGAAATAAGAAAAATAATGTATACCCCTGTAAACCCTAGTTTTACTATATAAAAGGGGGGTTTAATGGTGGCAAAATTATAGAGGGGAGTTTTCGTGTTTTTTTTTTGTTTTTTTTTTTTTGTTTTTTTGTTGTTTTTTCATAAACTTCCTAACTTCATAAAACATCTTTGTTTCATCATAGTGCTCAAATATAATTGATATGTTTCTTCCATTATTGGTCCTCTGATAAGTTTGGGAACTTACGCGCACGGAACTGTTGCTGTTTCTGAATCGGGTGTACCCTTAACGGGACTCATTTACTCCTATGGCTGACAAATTCTTATCTTTTAAAGTTGACCTCTTTCAGACGGGAGAAAAGAATAATTTTGACAGTTACATCCCCTGAATCTATATCCATTCACCTTAAAATAAACATTAAAATACATACAAACCGTCCCTGTCATTACGAAAACACGCCTGTTCAAATATATAGAAAATTTCACCACTGATATTTTTCAAATTTCTGCTCAAAACAGATTGTGGGTACTCGTTAGAACCGCCTCGGTGAGGCGGTTCTAACGAGTACCCTTAATCTATGTTTTGGAGCAAAAATAAGAAAAATAATGTATACCCATGTAAACCCCAGTTTTACTATATAAAAGTGGGGTTTAAGGGGGTCAAAATTATATAGGCATGTTTCCGTGATGAGACTGTAGTACAAACCCGACTGGTCGCTTTCTCGCTATCAAGAGACAACATCCTCGCGTTTTTTTTTTTCGTTTTTTTTTCTTTTCTTTTTAAATGTCACAAATAAATTTTCTTTTTTTTATAATTACACCTTCCTAGGAAGAAGATATAAATCTTTAAATTTATATTTATCATTTACAAAAAGTACATATGAAGAAACCCAGGAAAGGCAACAAATTGTTTCCCATGAACTAGCCGATGAATAATTACCCAAAGAAAAATATAACTGAAGTTATAGCTCAAAGGTCCATGTGCGTATTTACTTCGTAGTTTAGATCTTAGAGACGGGCTGTCATGTCAAACAATAGAAAATCACACACGAGTCAGGAACCAGTATTCAATGCTTGCTATATGGCTTGCATTTCCTAACGCAAATAACTAGCTTACATCATTAACGTTTAACTGAAACCGTATTAACCTTAAGTATTGGGACACCTTATCTGCTTACCATACTTGTCCTAAAAATAGAAATAGTCAATTCTACTACCATTTGATGTGTCAAAAATATTGTTGTATGTGTGGCAAACAGTGTATACCCTGATCAGACGTCGCATTAACTGGCGTCTGATCAGGATCTACACTGCCAATCTGTCCCAATACTTAGGGTTATTACGGTAATTTAGAGGGTTAGAAGTTCTGTGGAAATTTCACTGCCATATTTATGGTCAAAAGAGCTGGAACACATGAGATATTACTAATATGTATAATGTATTGCTTCTAGTGATCACAAGTATTTTTCTGCAAGCCAATATAAAATATGTTGTTGCTTTTTTATGTTTATAAGAAATCAACCTTTTCAGCCCTGCAGACCAAAAACACATATCTCTGCAAACAGTGTAGAGCCCAATGAGATGGCTCGTAACTAGCCGTCGCATCACGAATCTACACTGTTTGCAATGCTGATTTTGATTTCGTATTCACACCATTATTTGCAATTATGGATATGTCCAAATTCAAAGATGAAAGAGTCCATTTCAGAAATTTGGAGATGAAAAGGTTAATGGACGGTGTCTGGTTAATACTTGTTTAGTGGTAGGATTGCATTATCAGTATGTAGTTTATGCCTATAGAGTCTACTTTTACAGTCGAACTTCGATGGCTCGAACCCCTTTGGGACCATGAAAATTTGTTCGAGACAGCGGTAGTTCGAGCCTCGGAAGGTTACTATTAGTGCCACTCCAGGAGGCACAATGGAGATAATTGTGGGATACCTTTTCAATGTTCTATATTTTAAATGTATGTTGTGTGTACTCATTAGAATCGCCTCATAGAGGCGATTCTAATGAGTACACACAGCATACATTTACAAAATAAAAGAAGAAAATCTCCCTAAATTATCCGTATTTAGAGGAAATCCCTGCGGACTCAAGAACGTGTTCGACTCATCCATGGTAAACGAGCCATCGGGGTTCGAGCCACTGAAGTTCTACTGTATTTGCCTGCTTTCAGATGATCCGCTTGAAAAATCTGATATCGCCAGTCAAAAGCCAAGACTATTGAAGAAGCTGATGAAGCGGTTACAGCACTACAAAAAGACCTTAGTTCCCGCACAAAATCCTAAACCTAGTAAATGGGGACATCCTAGATTCTTTGATGGAATATGGAGCCCAGGCTGGTGCTGAGGAGAAACTAAGCACACACACACAGTCCATTTATATGCTGTCGTAGAATGAGCAGTTAGTGCAACAGTACAAAGCCAAGCTAGTTATCCTTAAGGTGGAGCAGGGTGGTCAATGGTAGTAGACATTTCAAGACCTCCAACAACTAATTTAAAGGGGAACGCAACCCTAATATAAAATATAGTTCACAATGAAGACCTTTACAAACCATAAAAGTTGATACAGGTTTGATCAAAATCGGTCAAGGAATATCAAATGTATTACTGATTGAAGATTTTAACATGGCCAACATTAACGCCGCCATTTTTGGATATTTAATAAGATTTCATGAATTTTAATACTTAAATTTTTTTCGTTATTTTTATCACCAGAGCATTTATTTATAGAAAATAAGTTGCTTACCGCTTTAGGAACATTAGGATAAAATATCCATCTATATGTTTTTTGGGTTTTTTTTGTTTGTTTGTTTGGTTTTTTTTTATTTTGATTACGCATATTTAATTAGGGCTGTGTAACGTCACAAAGCCTAAACATGGCGACTTCCATGACAATTGGATTTGAAATATTTAAACTCCAATAACATTTTTATTTGCTGGTCGATTTTTGCAAAACTTGTATCAAAAGGTTTGGCTTTTAAAGTTCTATTCTGTTAGACATACTTTCATTCCACATTATATTTCTCTTTAAGTCGAAGAGGCAGACATATTGTATCAACACTAATTTTATGTCTACAGACATTGCACCAACAGAAATATGTATACTGGATGTTGGATGTTGCAAGATGTCAATGAGTGCTTCTAATAAGGGATAAATCATTTACCTTATTTGTCCTAATTATTCGGACATATTCATTACGAAAATATGCCTATTCAAATATACTGAAAAAAACGCCAAAAAATGAAAATTTTCAGATCAAAACTTCTCATATTTTTCATATTTCTACTCAAAACATATATTGTGGCTACTCGTTAGAACCGCCTCGATGAGGCGGTTCTAACGAGTACCCACAATATGTTTTTGAGCAGAAATAAGAAAAAATAATGTATACCCCTGTAAACCCCAGTTTTACTATATAAAAGTGGGGTTTAAGGGGTCAAAATTATAAAGGCATGTTTTCGTGATGAATTCCGTACTGTACTTGTCGTAAAACACGTAAACATGTCCATTTACTACACGTTGACAGGTTTTATATAATGCTGGATTAGATGTGTGGCAAACCGTGTAGAAACTGATCCTGGCGTCTGATCAGGGTAAGCGCTGTTCGCCCAGGCTTACCCGTCCGAATAAATAGGGTAAATAAGGTACCCGCCTTTTTTATCTTAGCTACATCTTCTTTCTAGTCCCTGATGTCGTGAGAATAAATATAAATCAAATACATTTTATAAGCAAACGGGACAGAAGGTAGGGTAAACAGTATTATTTTCCGTAATGTTAGTGTAAAAGAGATACAAAGATAAGTCCAGGGAGTGCCACAATCACAAGTCGCAGCCAATCTCTGACACCAAAGGGAAGAGGAAAGAGACACAAACCTACACGCGTAAAACAAACAAACGCACGAAAAGCACACAGACCAGCTCTCTCTTCTCAAAGCGAGGTAATCGCAGTGCTAAAAGGACGGGAAAACACAAGGCAAGAATCAATATAAATCTCCTCGTAAACCACAAAGCTACATAGAGTAAGAGCAACATCTGGACCACTTTGACTATGTAACAAATGGTCAAAGTTAAGATTGTTCTAAGTGCAAAACGGTCTAACAGAACACATACTTTATCCTATAGCGCGACCAGAGAGGTGCCGCGTTCTAACTGCAGAGAATGTACTTGTAGACCAATCTTATTCTTGGTATAGATTAATCAAATTCCTGATATGCAGAGGAAAGTTCTTGTAGACTATTTATATCCTTTGTATACACGGGAAAGGTTTACTAAGATTCTTCGTATGCATACGAAAGTTGTTATAAATCAATAATAATCCGGGTGTCTAAAGGAAACTTCTTATAGACAAAATAGTTATATTACGGTATGCAGAGATAAGTTCTTGTAGACTACATATATTCTTGGTATGCACAGGAAGGTTCTTGTAGACCAGTCAATCTCCTGGTATACACAGGAAAGTTCTTGTAGACCAGTCAATCTCCTGGTATACACAGGAAAGTTCTTGTAGACCAGTCAATCTCCTGGTATATACAGGAAAGTTCTTGTAGACCAGTCAATCTCCTGGTTTGCAGAGGAAATTTCTTGTAGACCAGTCAATCTCCTGGTATACACAGGAAAGTTCTTGTGGACCAGTCAATCACCTGGTATACACAGCAAAGTTCTTGTAGACCAGTCAACCTCCTGGTATACACAGGAAAGTTCTTGTAGACCAGTCAATCTCCTGGTATACACAGGAAAGTTCTTGTAGACCAGTCAATCTCCTGGTATACACATGAAAAGTTCTTGTAGACCAGTCAATCTCCTGGTATACACAGGAAAGTTCTTGTAGACCAGTCAACCTCCTGGTATACACAGGAAAGTTCTTGTAGACCAGTCAATCTCCTGGTATACACAGGAAAGTTCTTGTAGACCAGTCAACCTCCTGGTATACACAGGAAAGTTCTTGTAGACCAGTCAATCTCCTGGTATACACAGGAAAGTTCTTGTAGACCAGTCAACCTGGTATACACAGGAAAGTTCTTGTAGACCAGTCAATCTCCTGGTTTGCAGAGGAAAGTTCTTAGAGATCAGTCAGTCTCCTGGTTTGCAGAGGACATAGCATGTTCCTGGTAGAAATAATTTGAACCATGCAATGTTTACATAGTTTAAGGTCGAAACAGGTGTGATCGATGGAAGTACGAACGAATGAGAAGTGATTTGACAAAGCTTCGTTTCGAATAAATGGATGTATGTTTGGCGCCTGACATATATAGCATGATATAAATCAAGAGAATGAATACACTTTCAGGGGAATCAGCCGTATCATAATTCCTTCTAAATATGGATTTAGTCTAAAAGAAATTTAGTATTGGCAAAATTTATTTCCTTTAAATACTTTCACTGCCACAGGCGATAATAATAGGCTTTTGCAAACAGTGTAGATCCTAATGAGACGGCTCAAAATGAGCCGTCTCATCAGGATCTAAGCTGTTTGACATTCAATCTTTCAACTTCACATATAAACTTCTTTCCAATCAATAGTTTGATAACAAAATACAAAGCAGACGACAAATGTCTGAAATTTGGCGCCGAAACAATTAGAGTGGAAGCTTTTCAGGAAAAGTTTTTTGTGCAGACTTCAAACCACAAGCATTGTCTCCCATGTAAAATAGCAGAAGATCTAGCAAGCGTATCCGATCCCCGTAATTACAGTGAGAGTGTCTAATAGGTCATATAGCAAATCATATTATAGTTACACAGCGAAACCTGCGAATAAAAGTATTGTAACACTTTGTAGTATGACGTCACAATATCTTCCAATATCAGAAAGTTCACCTGTTTGACTTTAGTTATTTATAGCTCAACATTCAGTATTATTTAGTTGTTATTGACTTTGTTTTGATAATGATATTGTATTTATGGAAATCATAAAGAACCTTTTTAAAAGTAAAGAAAAAAAAAACAAAAAAAAACAAAAGTGATTATTTCTTTAACTTCAAAAACTTCATAAGGATTCTAAGTGCATTCTGGGAGATGTATTGAGCAGACGACAGTTATTGTTGTCATATTTTGCTACAAATTATATGGCTCAATCTTTAGTATAGGTGACAAATTAGATGTTACTTTGAACCCTATCATGTGACAAAGTAAGGAATGAGCTTCAAAATTCTGTCTGCTGAATACTACCCAGAATACAGAGTTAACCCATATATGCCTGATGTCCCATTCAAGGGAAATTGACAAACATTGTAAACCCAGATCAGGCATCGCAGAACGCGGCGTCTGATCAGGGTCGTCATTGTTTGCATTAAATACAGAAATTCCTAAAAAAGTATGGTAACAATTAAACCTAAGCAGGCCTCCCTTCTTTTGGAAATGGAACAATCCAAAGAGTTAAGGTAGAAGAGTCCACTCGGCATAAATGGGTTAAAAACGATTCTATCGCTAGAAGATTGTGGTGTCGTCCTCCCATCATAAATAACCTATTATTCAGACAGTAAAACAATACTACAAGTAGCAGTAACCTAATATTAAATACGGAGATTTTGTTTGTTTGTGTTGAGGTTTTACGGCCCAGTCAACCCAATGGGGTCATGTCGAGCGCGGTCAGTTTACCTAACCACACATTTACTGGGCAGGCTTAGTCCTCTAAGCGGTTAACCAGTATTGTGCACATTCTTTCGCCAGAAACTGACAACTGCCCTTCTTGAATCAGCGGAAGGAAGAGAATGACCGTAGAAAATATTTCATGATCAATCTCCACGAAAGAATGTTGCCGACCTCGACGGGGGTTGAACCCGCGACCTCCTGGTCTCCAGTCGGACGGCTAAATACGGAGATACTCAGGTAAGACCACAATCACCACACATCCCTTTAATGCACTCGGATAAGGGTTTAATTGCATAAACTGACAGCACAAAACAGACCGTCATCGAAAACAGAACAAACAAGCAAATTCAAAGAATTTATGTCCCACGCCTATTCAAACTCTTCCGAAAATGACCAAGTGAAAGGTACCTAAGTTACAATCTGAAACACACACACACACACACACACACACACACACACAGAGTTAATCTGAGGAATATGTCCAAACCATATGCACATCTTCAGACCATTTAAAAATTACCTTAACTCTCTTGAAAAAAGGCTTTAATTAGCCGAAACGTTGAGATTTGTTTGCGAATAAACTGTGCAAAAATATACATTTAAACATTATCTGCAAAGTTTCAAATTAGTTGTGGTCATGATACCTAAGCCATAATCCAAACTCATACATCCGTAAACGAATGACGAATCAGAATGTTCAGACCAACAGACATGGACCCCAGAATAAAGGGTGTAATCAGGCGTCCACGGATAGTAAGAATTACTTTGTAAGCAAGCTTCGCCCACCATGCCCATAGGCCTGAACGAAGGAAATATCGGTAGAAGCGTATGTCCGGGATTTTGGAAGTCTACTTATGGCGCGTCAGTGGCAAAAACATCAGAAACAATTCTAGAAACTGCCACATTGTAGGGATTGACCAGATCATAATGTCTCCCATAGAACTTCTTAAGTGTTGTTACCAGTTTGGTTTTTGATACCCCTGGCTCAACAGTTTTGTAGTGAGCACTTTCTCACGCTCCATGAAGTCCTGATAATTTGAACAGGTTCTGGCATAACGGATTAACTGTGATACGTAAACGCCGTATGCTGGTACAGAAGGGATATTACTGCTCAGGAATGGAGAGTTAAAAATGGGAAAATTGAAATCATCCCGTTTGTCGAAAAGTCTAGTAGTAAGCTTTCCATTGTCAGTGTAGAATTTCAAAAAGATAGGCTAAAATGTGTAAAAGATAGGAGATTGCGCACACAAGACACCTACAATGAAGAAACGAAGAGAAACTGCAAACGGACGACGGCTTTGTTACGTTCAACAGTACAATCAAACAGGGCCCAGTTGTTCAAAGCTAACGACGTCGTTAGTTAACGATTCGTTAAAATTTAAATCAAGTGATACGCAAATATGCTGAAATTTTTTGCTGAGAAAATGTGAGTAGCTTTTGCAGTGCAAAAGCTACTCACATTTTTTTTCAGCAAAAAATATCAGAATTTTGTATATTGAATCCGCTAAAATAGTTAACGAAATGACCCTTAACGAGCTCGTTAAGCTAACGACGCTTTGAACAACTGGGCCCAGGTATCCGGAGATCCCCTAAAATGTAACTGATAAACAGAGCAGACGCAGATCAGACAGTACAGAAAGCAGCGTCTGATCGAGGTCTCCACTGTTTGCAAATGGTTTAGTCATCTTTCCTTAGAAATATCTAAATCACATAGCCTGTCATACCTATATTTGAAAATCGACACTTCAAATATATTGTGTGTGTGGGAGGGGGGGGGTGGGGGGTGAGGGAGGCTGTTATTCAGTCTGAAATGGGTTAAATCTGTTTTGTTTTTGTGTTATCCAATTATACCCTTATATTTTATATTGTATGGTAGCTCCAAACACCAACATTAAAATATCGAAGGCACTGACTGGCATTGTGGCCACAATGTTAGATTAGGCACAAGATACAAAGCACAAAAATATAAATGAAGATATCTAGGAAATGCCACAATCGCGAAAGCATTACTTTCCCGGGGCAAAAAAAAAACAAAGGGAGAGTTGAGGAACAAATAAGGACTGAATAAACGCCTCATATGGAACTGCAGACGAACAAATAATAAACACAGAAGACCTGCATCAGAGGAACCGCCTTGGCATGGTCAGTAGCAAAACTACTTTGGGAGGTGTGTGTGGGGCGGGGCGGAATGCGGGGGGGGGGGGGGGGGGCGGGTGGAGCGGGTTAAACCTATTTTACTCGCGCGAAACCCCAACCTTAATTCTGATGCAGCTCTAAATTACAAATGTATGTTCGGTCCGCATAGGGGTTGTCTGCTTCGTCTGTGAAACATCACAGTAAGACACATATAATCAAAAACTTATTACTGTAAAGAAAAAAAGCAAAGTACCCAATAATGCTCTGATGCCATAATACAAGAAAACCACTTACAGGACCACAGAGACAAGACTACAGAAACGTTGGTAGCCATGTCATCGCACAATTTGTAATAACGCCGTAATTTCTAATAAACTTTCAAACTTGAACTACCCAAGGAATTTGCGTGGTGACACAGCCTAACAGTAGTGGCCGGTATAGAAAAATCTTCACAACGCCGCTTATGAACCGAGAAGCGCCATAGCTCTTAATGTTTGTTGTTGTGTTAGGGTTTAACGACACGTCATTCCTTGTGGGTCATTTTGTGTCGTCTCCAAGAGAAAGGGAGAAGAGAGATAGTAGAGATGATTTAAGAGAGGGACAGGGGAGAAAGAGGAAAATGAATGAAAGCGAAGAAACAGAAGAAATAAAAACATTCCCCTTTTATCCTTACCTGCTACAAGGATAGCAGGCCTTGCCCAAATGTAAGCCAATATCAGATGGATGCCCCGGTGACGCAAGATACACGACACCTTCGCACCACCCAACCACCCACATAACTCTTAGGCATCAGCACGCAAAATATATATGAATATTGGAGTCTACACACACAATTCCTGTTTGAACACATACAATATTTGAATTTAAGTGTTTTAACTAAACTGTTCATGCATATAATTAGTATTTTCTTATTTTGACCAGATTCAAATCATATATATTCGGCAGATGTTGAAATGTACCTCATCATGGCAATGTTTCACAGTTGTATGCGAACGAGCAAATATATGTTTATTATAATACTGTTCATCATATTCAATCCTGTGTTTTATAAATACTAAAATTGTTCATTCAGTTCCTCAAGTACTAACACAAAATAATGCCAATATCATATAGAAGCAAGGTAAAGGAAAATGCCTTTTAGAATCAACTCAGTTTCGAAGGGAGGAAATGATAAAATACACAATAACTACCGCAATACCAGTTAATTCCCTTGGTATCATTTTTAACAATTCTGTGCCTGGTAAAAATCATTTCCTGCGCCCAGCAGAGTCTTCGGATGGACAAAGAAGACTCTGATCAGCCTGTGTGGATGCGCACACAGCTCTGAGTCTTTATCAATCTTGTAGGAAATGCTGTGCCCCATTTTTACATACTTTCCCCGTTTATAAGAGAAAAAAGGGAGAGGATCAATGTCATATAACTGCGTCCGTACGTCCCCAAGTAGACTCGAACCTACGCGACAGAGATGTGTAGCCATAGTAATGAGACAAGCTTCGCTACCGACTGAGTTATGACGGCGCCTAATTTCAGTTTTTGGATCGATTTTTTACAGTCGATCCCAAGTATACATTCACCAAAATTTGGTTGTTGTCCACGTGATTTTCATTGACCAGTGAAATCAAACCACGCCTTTATATGAAATCCAGGTAACGGTTATTTATTGCTGCGCTATTCTTGTCACTGTGACGTCAGAGTGCCATGCAAAGAGGGTTCTCTGTAAAACCTTGACTGGGACATTGGCAAACAGTGCAGACCCAAATCAGACGCCGCAGAGCGCGGCGTCTGATCAGGGTCTGCATTGTTTGCTTATTTTACAAGAAGTTAAAGAGAGAAATGAAACAGCCTTGTCCCCGTTCAGGACCATTTTCCAAACCTACACTGGGAGACAATCTACCCACCTTGTCCAACCTACACTCTGAGACAATCTACCCACCAGTGCTGTCCAACCTACACTCTGAGACAATCGACCCACCAGTGCTGTCAATGCTTTGAGTAAACGAATTTTTAAACGTGTTTGTTACTTCTTGACACCATTTCTACTGCATAAAGTAATCACAAGACAAAATATTTAGACGTAAACGTCTAGGTACCGGCGCAAATTTTGTTCATGTTTTCATAGAGACATGGGAACAGGGTATACCAAAGTTTAATAAATTTTCAAAGTAACAGGTAAAAAAGAACAGCAATGTGATTCTTTAATGTTTGCTTTTATTTAGCTTTATGAAATTTCTTGATTGAAATGAAAATAAAATAGATATTAATCTGTTTATAACCAAGGTTGTTATAAGATTTTTTATATTTGCCGGGATCGTCACACAACGACGATCCCGGCAAATATAAAAAGTCCTTAGTGAGCTAATCGAAAAGTCTACCATATATAAAAATCCAAAGCTATATTAAGAGACCGGCGCGATTCCCGCAATCATGTGCTTCGAAAGCAAATGTTTTCCTCGTGAAACATAGCTTCAGATAAGAATGTATAAAAAAATATATACTTTCTTATTTCTCCATTTCTCCGTTGTGGATACTCATTAGAAACGCCCGGGAGGTACTTGTTAGACGAGACGCTTCTAATGGGTACCAAAATATATTTTTGTGGAGTTATTACAAAAGACCATTTAAAAAACAAAAAAGATCTAGAGTTAAGGCTAAGAAATATACATTTTACATAAGTCAATGAATGTTTACTCATTATGTCATACGCTGACTTCTGAAATTTCAGTGCAAAACATGGGAATACCCCGCAACGTCCT